>SRQA01000165.1:0-33215 GCA_018360365.1 Claviceps citrina
TTATTTCTTATTAAATTAGTAAGGGGGGCTATAATCTTACTATATTTATAAATAAAATAATAATAAAAGCTAGTAAACCTAAGAAATAATTATATATTTTTAACACTATAAGGTTCTAGCTAATTTACTACTACTTTAACTTACTTTAGCTCTATAGTAATTCCTTTTATTAATACTATAAAGCTAAGAAAATTAACCTTTATAGTTAAGAATTCACACTTTTTAAGGTTAGCATAAAGCTTCTTTAAACATAGCCTTTCTAAGACTTAGTAAATATACTACTTATACTTTACTAAATTACTACTATTACGTGTTAGTTCCCTCATGCATAAGGGGGAAGTCCACTAGTCAGGTAGGACTTTGTTATAAAGGTTATAAAGGGTGTTACACCTTATACCTTAGTTATAATAAGTACTAAAGTGTACGTAGTGTGTGTGTAAGTATATAATTAATAATATTTACCTAAGTCTAGCTAAATCCCTTCTTTATAGTAAGAATACCTACGTATTTATAAAGGTCCCTTCTAGACTATAATAAGTCCTAGGAGCATAAAAGAAAATAGCTTATTTTAAGCTAAAAGGAAAGAAAGAAAACACTAAGAAAATATTAAATAAAATAAATATAATTTAGAAAACAAAACACAGTCTTTCGCGCCTAAACTAGCGAGTCCTTCTTAATTATTAGATATGCTAGTATCTATACTCTTATTACCTTTGTTATTATTGCTTTTTATAAAGACACCTTTATTATTATTATTATCTTTGCTATTATCTTTACTATCTTCCTCTCCCTTATTTATAATATAGAAAATATTAAGGAATAGTTAGATTTATATAAATAAAACCTATAGAATATAGCAAAGAATAACCTAATATAGGTAGGTATATAGGGCATGTAAAGTATAAATATTTAGGTTTATTATATAGTTTTAGGCTAACTTCTAGAGTCCTCTAAGGTTAGGGTTATTATAACTAGACTTAATAATATTATAAAACACAAATAGTATGCTATAAGTAGCTATATAGTATAGCAAGACCTATTTAGAGGGGTAAAATATAGGACTATAAAGAGTAGTAGTAAGAGTGTCTAAAAGGCTAGTAAGGTTAGTAATTTTATTATAAATCTTATTATAAGTTTTATTATAATTCTCTTGCTATCTAATAATATATATTAAGTAATAGCAAAGGAAGATAAAGGATATGCTAGTAATGCTATAGCTATAAATTAGGCATTAGAATCTATAAGTTATATTATAAAGTCTTAGTATAAAGAATTTAAGGATCTAGCGCTTTGCCTATAAGACTACCTAGCCTAGTAGATAGTAGTTAATTACAAAGTTTATATTATTAAGGGCGGTTTTAGTATATACCTAAATATTCTAAGCAGTAAAGAGTAGGTTTATATTATAACAAATTCCTTTTAGTAGCTAAATAAGCCCTTCTACGCTAAGCTTTATAGTATATTAGCTAAATTTATAAATAAGTTTATTAGTGTAGTGTTATTAGTTTATTCCTAAGTTATTATAGTAAAAACACTCCTTAAGATTCTTATAAATTTACTTAAGCTATTATAAGAGAAAGAGTTAGTAGTAATTACCTTTAATAAGGTAGAGAATGTTAGTTAAGTAGTATAATTTAAATACTATTAGCAAGTTATTACTGCTTTACTAATTATTAGATATTATAAGTAAACCTTCTCTTTTTATAACTTTAATTAGGTTACTATGCTTATAAAGGGTAGCGTAGGTATTCTTATATAAGGTAGGGAGGTTATTTAATAAGTAGCCTAGCTTTCCTTTAGTATAAATAGCGCTATATCTAATTATTATATAACGCATAAGGGCTAGTAGTAAGGGTGTTATAACTTATAAGATACTTAAGGGAAGGTTTATAAAGGAAAGTAATAGACTTTATATTAGGGTTATTAATAGTAAAGGATTAAAAAGGTTTAGGTTATATAGCTAGTAAGAGGCAGTGTAGTTAGTGTTTTATTAAGGTTAAAGGAAAGTAAGTTCCTAGGCTCCTGCGTTTATAATATATTATTCTGCAGCCTTATAATAAATCTAATATTATAAGGGGCATAACTTTATAGCTTACACTTAGTTATTATATTTATATAGGGTTTTATGCCTTCTAGAAGGGGATTCCTACTAGGGATATCTAAGTTCAATTCTTATAAATGAAAAGTAACTATTTAGGATAGTAAAGTAATATTCTTTAGTTAAGTAATTTAGTAATTATATAGCAAAATTAAGCTAAGCTTCTAGCAAAATAAAAAGGAAAGAAAAGAAAAGAGAAGGGCAAAAGTAAGAAGTAAATAGTAGCGTATAGGCTACAAAATCCCTTAAGGGCAAGGCAGTTATTAGCACTAAGAATAAAACTATTATAGTAAGCTAGCGCTAGCGCTACTAGTAAGGAATCTCCACGGCCTTTTAGTAGCTAGCATGCTAGTTAGGCTAGAATTATTAGTACTAGCTAGGGATAATAACCCTGCTAGGCACTTATTACTAGGTGCTAGCTTCTAGGGCGTGCTTAGCTTTTTATTTATAAAGTTATATTAGTTACGGGATATAGCGGTTTTGTAGAGGGCATTAACCTCTAACTATAGGGTTGTAATATTCTATTCCACAGCCTATAGTAAGGACACGCTAGCTTTAGTAGATTCTAGTAAATAAAGGCGCTAATTTATATCCTTTATGTTTTTATTAGTTATAGTAGTAGCCTTAGTAATTATCTCCTTAACTATCTTAGGATTATTACTTACTATACTATAGACTTTAAAAAGGAGGCGGACTCCTTTAAGTGCTTAATTAAGCTAAGCCTCTTAGTTTATAAAGGCTAATAGCAGGTTATTTATATGTTTCTTTAGGGCTTTAAGTCTTATAGTATAGGGTTTATAAGGCGCTAATATAATAGCATAGTGTCTATATATAAAGTATAAGGTAGTAACTATAAGGGGGTCTATCTTATTTATAGTTAGGACTTTAGCTAAGTTAGACTATTATAAAAAAGCAAGGTAGCTACTAAGGGTGCTATTAAGGGCACTAAATAAGAAGCAAAGTTATTTAGTAATAATAACCTTCTATACTAGTAGCTATATTATCTATTCCTTCCCCTAGTAAGAACTACCCTCTAAATAAACATAAATAGCAGTCTTTAGGCTATCCCTAGCTATGCGGACTACTAGCACCTCTAACTAACTTTTACAGGCCTTTAGCTAGTCTATAAAGGAGTTAACTATAGCGTGGATTTTAACATATATAGTAATAACCTTAAGGTATAGCTAGTATAAGGGGTTATTCTTATTAACGCTAAAGCTATTCTCCGTAATTTTAGCGCTAGCCTTACTAAATTCCACGCTATATATAAAAAGGGTGTTAATAAAGGTTTATAGCTTTTGCCCTTAGCACTTATTATTAGTATACTACTAAATAGCATAATCCCTAGTAAATTTATTATCCTTAGGAAGATCTAAGTTATTATTATTATCTAGCTACTATAAGCTACTATTTGCGTAGCTAAAGCAGTAGACTTAAAAACATAAGTTAAACCCCTAAATATACTTAGGAATATCCTATAGTATAATACATTATATATTTTATATCTTCCTGCGCTTAGGCAGGGGTTTGCAATTACTAGGCATATCCTAGGCGTTAGTAGTGTTATCCTACTACTTATTAGCTTAGTCTAGGAATAGGGGGTCTTTTATAGTTATGCCCTCTAGGGCAAGATCCTTATAGTTAATACTAAAACCTTCCTTATTCTTAAAGCTACAAAACTCCTTACTAAACATAGGTTATCCCTTATTATTAGCATTAGCCTTAGAGTCTAAGATATAAATAGGTCCGCTACTAGCTTCCTACGCGCCCTTATTAATAGCCTTTAAGGCAGCTTATAAAGTAAGGGCTAGTAAATAAGTAGTAAGTATTATAAGATTAATTATATTAAGTAGTTTAAAAGAGCTTCCTATAAAGGGCTTAGGAATAGTAGTCTAGCTATTAGAAGGGGCTAGCCTAGGAGTATTAGTAAATAAGGGATTAGCTATTATAAGGAGTTTAGTAAATATAGTCTATTATTATATAAGTTAGGGCGCTACATTAGTAGCAAGGGAAATAGTAAGCTATGTGCTATATTACTAGAGGGCTACAAATATAAATTATGCTCTTATTAAAGGGAAAAATAAAGCTATTAATAAAGGCATATAATAAAGGGTTTAAAGGAAAAGGAAAAAATAAAGGGCTAGGGGGGGGAAGGTTATAATATTTGCCTTAGCTAGTTAGGAAGAAAAGTAAATTAAAGGTAAGTTATTATAGGGGTATAGGAAATAGCGTAGATATTATAATTTTCTGCTAGTAAGAGCTTCCTACATATGCCTTTATAGTATAAGGCATAACTAGCTCGCTGCTTTAGTTAATTAGTTAGGGGGTTTTGTAAGATTCCTCTTATAATACTCCTTATCCTAATTAATAGCGTGTTTTATAAGGTATTTATTAACTATTTCGTTAGTATTAAAACGCATTTTAGACTCTAGAATCTACTAATTATCCTTTATAGTATATTCTTTCTAATAAACTAGGAAATTAACGCAAGGCTACTAGTTTCTTACGCGAAAGAAGCAAATATAGTAACTTATAATCCTCCTAATCTCCTAATAGTCTGCCTTGCTAAATCTAGTAAGATTAACTAGAGAAGGCAGGGGTTTATCCTTTTTAAAAGGGTTTGCCCCTTAATATAGCTTCTAAAGATAAGTAGCTAAGACTATAAGGTAAACCCTTAAACTAGGCAGGAATTTTAACTAGTATAAGAGGGGAGATACCTTTTTAAGGACCTTATATAGTCTAGCCTACTAAGAAAACTACTTTTTCTTTAGCTTCCCTAGGAGTTTATAGCTAGAGTAAAGTCTAAGGTATACTATATTCCTTATATTAATATTTACTAGTTTATGTTAGGAGTTATATTTAATCTTTATAAGAGCTATAGCTATAGTAATAGTAAGCTTAGCCTCTCTTTAATATAGCCTGCAAAGGATAGTAATATTAGTATTCTCTAGGTTAGTAATAACTTTATTTAAATTAGTAAGGAGGTCTATAATAGTAAGTAGCTTATAGCTAAGTACTAGCTTATTTAGCAAGTAGTTAATAGAGGCAGCTATAGCGTTATTAAGATAATATTATAATATAGGTATTACTAAAATCTATAGGATGTCTAGGTTTGTAGCTATATAGTATTGCATAGTAATAATAACTATCTAGTTCTTCTGTTTAGCTACTTTATTTATCTAAGGGTAATATATAGTAAACATAAGGAATTTAACTCTAAGCTTATAAAAAAGTATAGTTTAAATCTCTAACATAAACTTTAGATTATAGTTACTAATAATTTCTCTAGGCAGTCCCTAGTTAGCTATATATAGCGCTTTAAAAAGAAGTCCTGCCTAGTTATTAGCAAAGTACGCCTTATTTCTAGGGATAAGAATTATCTTCTTGCTAAAGAGGTAATTAATTAGGCAAAGGGTATTATAAGTATTAAATTTATTAACCTACTATATTATATTAGTAAAGCTAACCTCTAGCATGTCTGTAATAAAATCTAGGGAAATAGTGTGAAAAGGGACTAGCTTTATTTATAATAATTACAATTCCCCTAGGGCTTTAGAGCAGAGGACTATATTCTCGCGGCATATATTATAATATACAACATAGGCCTAGATCTAGCTACTTATTTATAGGAAACAAACTATAGATAGTTCCTTTGCTATCCTTCTTACGCTAAAATAATAGTGTTTATTATATGTTAATTAGAGTATTATTTTTATATAGCTTTATAGGATATAAAGTTAGTAGGTGCCTCCTAGTAAGTAAAAATAAAGTAGTTTATTATCCTTAAGATCCTACCTATAAAGGGGGATTTTAGGCTAATTTCTATTAGCCTTCTACTAATATTCTTAGTATAACTAGATAAAGTTAATAATCTAGCTAAATTTTATATTATTTATATACCCTGCTATAATTAAGTGTCTTATCTTATTATTTATAATTATAATAATAGCGTGCTTCTCCTTAAAGTAGGCATAAATATTAAGCTTATTAAATTAACTATAGTCTGCGGCCTCTTAGTAGCTAATATTAATAGGCAGCCTTAAGAGGGCGTTAAAAACCACGTTTAGAACCCTAGGAATGTAAATTACACAAAGCTTAAATTATAATAAATAATTTGTAACCTTTGCTAGCTTAAGGTTAGCTTTATTAAGGTCTATTATAGTAAGTAATGTGTGCGTAATAATCCCCTTTACTAGTAAGTAATTTGTAATAATATTTACTAGTTATAAGTTTAACTAAGCTATCTTTTATAGCTTATATATTCCCTAGGTAATTATAGTAACCTTTACTTTTATTAAACTATATTGCCTTTTTACTACTAAAGTTAGCCTAGAAAGAAAGATAATTAGACAAAGCTTATTATTACTAATATTCTTACTTAAAATACTCACACTATCCTAGTTAATAGCGAGTTAGAAGGCATACAAGCTAAATCCCTCTTTATATATATTAACCTTAAAGAATAAAGGTTAGTTAGGGTTATAATACTATAAAAGGATCTTAATATATAAGAGCCCTTAAATAGCTTTAAAAAACACTATCTCCTGCTTAGTTAGCGTAAAGGTTGCCTTCTAAGCTACGCGTTTTTATGCCTACTTTAAAGCGCTAACTAGAAGCTTATTTTTCTTACAGAGCTTATAAAGAATAGCAGACTTCTTATCCTAGAGGGGCTATATATAAATATTAAACTATAGGATGCCTGCTCTAAGAAAACTAGCTATTTTAATAAAGGTTTCTAAGGTTATAAGTATAGTTAGTATTTAGAGATTCTTAAAGGCCTTAATATAGTTACTTATATTAGTAATACTATCCGCGTTTATAATAAATCCTAGTAACTAAATAAAGGAATACCTAATAAAGGATTTCTTTATAGTAATATATAGGCAGCTATCCTTAAGAATCTTAAATATAATCTTAAGGTACTTTAGGTGCTTCTCTAAAGTGTTAGAGAAGATAGTAATATTATTAATATATATATAAATAAAGGCATAATGCTTATAAAATAACCTATTTATAAAGCATTATATGTATGCAAGAGAATTCTTATATCCTTATATTATAATATAAGATATCTTAATCCTACGCTTAGAGAGAATAGCTATTTTATTCTAGTATTCCTTCTAAACTAGAAGCTAGTTAAAGAATCTAAAGGTATTAAGGAAGGAAATTTAAGCCTTTTTATAAGTATCCCCTATAATATTACCTTAGTTAGGCAGGGGATATATATTAGAAATCGTAATGCTATTTACTAGCCTTATATTAATTACTATATAACCTTTAATCTCTTTCCTAGTATTATACTAAATAATAAAGCTAGGATAAGGGTATAGAGCTTTCTCTTCTCCCCTAAGGTAGGATACCTTACTAGCCTTATATTTTTTATTAAAGATTTTACTAAACTTCTTAAAATCCTTATAGCTAAGGTTATAAACCTAAGAGGGCTTAATCTAGTTCTACTAGTTATTAATAAAATTAATATATATATAGTCTTCCTCTAGTATAGGTATAATGCTTTAGTTATAGTATATATTATATTTATTAGTAAGTTCTATAAGCTTAGCTATAGTAATAGGGTTAATATTAGCGATTTTCACGCTAAATTTATTTATAATAAATAGGATATTATCTAGACAGGAGATGCTATAGGATAGGACGCCTTTATTAACTACTTTTAGATTAAGGTTATTAGGACCTTTTTTTAGGTTATTAACTTTAATAGTAAAGAAGATATCTTCTAGTTTTAGTGCTTTAGCATGCTTCTTATTAAGGACTATATCCTTCTTATAGAAAGCTATAAGGTTATAAATATTCTTAATTATATAGTTAGAGTTTATAGAATCTATACCTTTTAGCTAACCTAGTTACTAGTATTTCTTAATATAAATTAGCTAGTTTATATAGTTAGTAATAGGCATAAATTTTAATTATTTATTTTTAAGAAGATTATTATAAATATAGCGGTTTCTTAAGTAAAAGTAGTAAACACTTATCCCCTAATCTTTAAGGTCCTTTTAGTAAACTTATAGAAGTTATATACGGCCTAGTGTAATAATAATGCTATATATAAATATTACTTTTCTTATTAGAACCTTGCGGGCAGGACAAAAGATCCTTGCTTGTATAGTTATATTATAGACAGAGCAGAAAACTACCTTTAGATTTATAAAATTAATCTTAACGCTATAGTTATATATAAACTTTATGCTAATTAGTAGTTTTAGGGCAAGCTTCTTTATTATATTAGCCTTTATAGTAAAGTAGCTAGAAACTGCCTTACCTCTAGCTTTGCCTTTAATATAAAAATTAAAAGTTATAGTCTTAGTAATAAAGAATAAGGATTTTACACTATTTACTAGTTTAGGCGTTTGTTTCTTTTATTTTATATTATAGCTATATTACTAGAGCTATTCCTTATTTATAAGCATAGATAAAGTGCTAGTATTTATATATACCTTATAGTCTTTCCCTTAGTTATTAAAGCAAAGAGGGATCTTAAGGTATATAGTGCTCTTCTTTTTATTAGTAACTTCTAGCTAATAAGGGCAGGAGACTGCCTTAATTACCTAGCTATTTATAAGCCCTAAGAAGGTCTTAGCTTTTAGCTTCGCAAGTAAGGCAGGGATATCTATATAAAAGGTATCCACAAAGCATAAGTCCTTTTTATTACTACTACTACTATTAACTCCTTATTTAATAATATAAAACCTAGATACCTTAAGGTAAGCCTCTTAGGCTTTAATATTAAAGTAATTATAAACTTTAATATAATTTATAGGATCTCCCTCTCCCTCTTTTAGGGCCTATATCCTAAATATTCTAGGGTAGCATTCCTATTAGTTATAAAGGTAGGGAGGCAAAGATATGTGTTAGTAGGATTCCCTATATACTTTAGTTAATTTTACTAGCTTACTATCTATTCTAGTAGCAGGCTTATCTTTACTATTAATATCCTTAGACTACTATAGCTTATGTTTATTACCTTTATATAAGGGGTCTTTTCTAAAGGGCAGAAAGCAGCCTTAATAGCAAGTATTATTATACCTGCTTCCTAGGTAGTAATATTACTCTTAGCTAGGGGAGAAATAATATTACTCTTAACTAGGCAAAAAATAGTAATATTTAGGTCACCCCTATCTCTAGGGGCTGTGACTATTCTCTTAGTAGTTATAGTAGCTAGAAGGTTAATTTTAATAAGTATTAATACTAGGTTTTGTAAAGTCCTCCCTATTAGAGTCTAAGTTAGTTATATAATACACAGAATCTATAGTCTTGCCCTTATTAGTATATTAGTAAGCCTTGCCTTTAAGAAGGAAATCCCTTAAGTCTTACTACTTATTATTAATAAGTTTAATATAAGCATTCCTATAGTTAGTTTCTACTAGAGTTAGGCAGAGTTACTAGAGTTTAGTGCAAAGCTTATAGCATAAGCGTATTAGCAACTAGAGGTTACTAGATTCTCTATTTACTCTAGAATAGTAAAAAACCTTTATAGTAAAGTCTAATAATAAGGCGTTAGATAAGACATCTTCCTAAGTGAATTTAGCTTAATTAAGCTATATAATAGCATCCTAAATCTTAATACTAAATTCCGCCTTAAGTATAGCAAAGATATTATTAAGACTATTAAAGATAGTAGCCTTCTCCTTATTATTAAGGTATTACTAGTACTAAATTAGCATAGTATTACAGAAGAAATACTAGATTTAGTTTTAAATCTATTCCTAATAGTTAGGTCTAGCGTAACTATAGTAGTCTTTAATAGCTTAGATTTAAAGGTTTATATTACTAAAGATAGTAGCCTTGCCTTTATATATAATAGCCTTGCTATTAATCTTAGTAAGGTCTATCTTTAGTTATAGGTATCTAATATTACTAAGTTTCTATAAAGAGTTTAATAGCTAGTTAGAGGCTATGCTAGAGTAGGTCTTAGTAAACTAGCTATAGGGTTAGTTATTTATTCTATAGGGTACTATAGGCAAGTATATATAACTTATACTATAAGTAAGGTGTTATGTAGGCAGCGTAATAATATTATTTTTATGTAATTTTACTTTGCGAAATTTAGATTACGTATAAGTCCCTTAGTTATAAGAGGAATCTACTTTTTATAGGCCTATACTATCTAATCTTCTAGTGTTTGCCCTAGCATTAAATATAGCAAAGAATATAGCAAGTTATCTAGTATTAGATGTAAAGCCCTACCTATTTAAAGCAATAGGTAGCTAGGCTAATTTCGCTAGGAGTTATAGTTATTTAGCTAGAGTTTGCTTTATAAGGAAAGTAGTAGTTATTATTTTAATAGTTTAGTTAAGGGCTTTTGCTTGCTAGTAGCGGAATTCCTTAAAGCTTGCTTAGTAATGCTACTATATATAAAGCATTAGTTACTAAATATATTTAATATTACTAAGCTAACGCTACTTTCCTTAGGTATTAGTGCTTATAGCTAGGAAAGTTAGCTTAGGAGGGTATCTCTTATGCTAAGGGGGTAATTACCTTTTATTTTAGTTAAATCTTGCTAAGCTTACTAGAATAGTAAATATAACTATTAGAGTTTTAGTAATTTAGTGCAAGGCTAGGAGTCCTAGGGGTGTTCCTATATTAGAATTAGCACTGTAATAGGGGCCTTCCTATAAGGAGAGGGTGTTGTCCTTAGTTATTAGTATATTAAGATTTAGGGTCTTTAGCTATCCCTTTATTTACTTATCTAAGTTATTCCCTATAGGTTTGTTATCTTTAGGTATTCTAAAGGTTCCTATTCTAAGGCTGTCTTTAGCAGGTACTAGGCTAGGTCTAGCAGGTAAGATAGTAAGCTTTAGCAAAGAGATTATTACTAGATTTAAAGTTATGTCTAAAAAATTAAGTAAACTATTAGATTTAGCGGTTTTAATAGTCTTTTTTACAGTCCTCTACTCTAAAGCAACTACTAATAGGTCCATAGGATTCTAGTAAGCTAGCTATAGTATAATAATAGGTTTAGGTTATAGCTAAAGTTACCTATTAAGATACTAGTATCTTATAAGAGCTTTAAGGGTTTTAGTGTCCTCTTTTAATATAAGAGATTAGTTTCTAGCACAGACTTTAGGGTATTCTTAGTAAAAAGCCTAAAGTTAGTGTACTTATTATATCTATCTTTCTAATATAAAGCTTTTAATATAAAGGAGAGGACTAATACGCTAATCTCGCAGGTTTTCTTTAGTTATTAATATAAAAATTATAGTTTCTCGCGAAGTGCCTAGGGTGGATAAAAGAAATAGTAATTATTACTACTTATTATGTATTAGTTCCCTTACACATAAGGGGGAAGTCTACTAGTTAGGTAAGACTTTATTATAAAGGTTATAAAGGGTGTTATACCTTATACCTTAGTTATAATAAGTGCTAAAGTATACATAGTGTGTGTGTAAGTGTATAATTAATAATATCTACTTAAGTCTAGCTAAATCCCTCCTTTATAGTAAGGGTACCCACGTATTTGTGGAGGTCCCTTCTAGACCGTAACAACTACTATAAATTAGAATATTATTAAGGTAAATAATATAAATTAAATTAATAAGCCCTAAGAGGGTATTATTAATAAATTCTTAAAAAGTAGCTAAGGCATTAATAAGCCTAAAAGGCATTATAAGATATTTATAGTAACTATATTAATAATAGAAGGCAGTCTTCTACTTATTTCCTTTGCTAATATAAAGCTAATTATATATATCTTTTAAGTTAAACTTTATATAAACCTTAGCTTCCTTTAATTTATTAAGAATCTCTAAAATTAGTAGTAAAGGGGCCTAATTCTTTTATATAATCTTATTAAGGCCTTTATAATTTATATATAAGTATAATTTGCCTTCCTTTTTTAGAATAAAAAGAATTAAAGCGCTAGCAGGACTAATTAAATAGTATATCTAGCCTCTCTCCTATACTATTATAAGGTACTTACAAAGCTCTTCTAGCTCCCTTTCTATAAGGTTATATATTAAACCTTATAGGGGTTTTTAGTCTCCTTTAATTTTAATTAAATATATATAACCTTTTAAGGAGGGTAATAAAGCTACCTTTTTAAGGTTAAATATATTTATAAAATTTATATAATACTTAGGTAGCTTCTTTATAGGTGTCTTACTTCTTAGTTTCTTCTTAGGTATACTTAGGTCTTTAGGGTCTATTTCTTTTAAGAAGCTAGCGCTAAGTATTAGTATTATAAATAACTCTTTTATCTCTTTATATAGTTACTTTATTAATATAATAACTTTAATATATTATTTTATAATAAGGAAAATCCACTCTTATATATACTATAATAATATATATAAATCTTTATTTCTAAACTAATTTATTCCTAGGAGAAGGTCTTCTAAAGTCTTAGCTATATAGTAGCTTATATAATAAATCTTTTTATAACCTATACTATTAAATACTTTATAAAGTATATTAAGTATACTATAGTGTTCTAGTAGTATATTTACTAATTTTATTAGCAAATTACTTCTTTTTACCTTTTTTTAATTTATTTTTATTAGTAACTTAGGATAAATAATAAAATAAGTAGTATTAAGGTTAGCTAGCGCTAACTTTACTATAACCTAGCGGTTTCCTAGCCTTAGGAATACTTTAATATAAAATCCTATATTAGTCCCTAAAGCTAGGGCGCTTTCCTAGGCATAAGACTTCTTCTCCTTTATATTAGGTTTAGTAGTATTTAAATAAGTTACTAAATTAAAGTAGTTACTTTTATATATAGTAGTAGTATAGCTACTTTTCTTATAAATACTATAGTTAGGTTCTAGGTAATTTAGTCTTATATAGCCCTTCTTTTTACACTTATAATATATAGCCTCTTTTTCCTAGCTTTACTATAAAGTACTTAGTTAGTTATTACTCTTTCCCTTTAGGTTTAGTAAAGTTTCTCTTTCTAAAAAGTCTGCCTAAGTTTTTCTTTTATTATACCTAAAAGAATTATTATAGTTACCTTTATTATTATTAGATTTATAATAAGAGATATATTTACTAATAAGTTTATACTAATTTACTACTTATATATTACTAATTAAATATATCTTTAAGCTATAGTTAAGGCCTATTTAAAAAAGGCCTATCTTAATTTTTATATTTAATTAAGAAGGGAGTTTAGTATAGGTTTATTCTTATTTTTTAAGAAATCTTTTAAAGTTAGTATAATTTGCTTATTTATAGCTAATAAGCTTTAATTATATACTAAGAGAATAGCTTTTTTAATTTATTTAGGCCTTCTTTAAGCTAGTTATAAAAGTTAGTTTATAAGAGGGGATTTTTAATATAATTCTTATAAATCTTTTCTTTTATAGCCTAATATTACTTTATTATACTAGTAAGGTAGGTACTAGTATATAAGACCTTTATAAAGTTAGTAGTAAATTAGTAAGAATTTATTATAAATTATACTTTATAGTTACTAATAAAAGTCTTTAATTAGAAAGCATTTTAGCTACTATAAAAAAGCTACTTAAGGGAAGCTTATATAAAGGTTTATTATAAATAATATATAGTAGGTGTAATAAGAGCTATAAATATATTCTCCTTTAGTAATTCTTTATTATTAATATTATATATAAGTTCTTAGAGTTTTTAAAGTTACTACTTTTTCCTTACTTAATTAATATACTTTTAAAGCACTAATATTTTAGTATTATAATTATTACTAATAAGAATATCTTTTATAGCTACTATAGGCTTTTACTAAATAAAAGGTATAATAGGTTATAGTAGTAATTTAAATATAATACTAGCTTTAGGCATAGCTATAGGTCTTTATATAGGTTTAGTGCTTTCTTTAGTAACTTTACTACTATTATATCTTAAATTATAAGTCTAAACTATAGTAACTTTCTTAATTTAATAGTTTAATATAAATAAAAGAATTAAAATTATTATAAATAAGTTAGAAATATTAAAGTAAGAGATTAAGAAAGTTATAGCTTATTTAAAGGTATATAGTAATAAATAATAGTCTTAATTCTTACCCTTTTTTATTTAATTTAGTTAGGGATTTATACTTATATAATTATAAGTATTTTATGCCTCTAGGTTTTCGCTATAAGTCTAGCGGTTATACGCGGCGAATAACCTTATTATATAACGCGAGTCTAACGGAAGCTTGCTTGTGTAAATAGACCTTGTTAGCCTAAGGCAACCTCGTGGCTTTCTAGTCCTAACATACTAGTAGTAAGTATAAGAATAAAGTAATGCTAGTAAGTTTTTTTTATAAGGTTAGTAATATATATAGCATACCCTAGGATAGTATATATTATAAAGGCTATTTTAATATAGTTTAATATAATAAAGGGGACTTAAAAATTAATATTTAATATAGTTTACTTATAAAAGAAGGTAAAAGTAAATTAGGTTAGTACTAGCTAAGGGTAATAAGATCCCTTAGAGGGAGGGGGAGTTTTATGCCTTTTATACTTCTAGTATAAGAGCTAGATTAGCTTATAAATATAAAGCTATAGACTTATAGGTAGCTAATAGTAATTACTTATAAGTAACTAGTAATATAATAAGAAATTCTTATTTCCTTAATTTACTAGTCTAGTGCCTATCCTAACTAGGCTAGCCTACCTCCCTTAGTAGTGTTTATACTTATCTCCTAGTAACTATAAATATAATAAAAATATTTTATTTATTAATTTACTTACCTATAGCTTTTTCTTACTAACCTAGCGCTTTTACTTAAGTAGTGTTTATATAGTATAGCTACTGCCTAGGGCAAAAGGCTATATAATAGTATTAGGCTTTGCCTAATATAAGGCTAATATAAGTATATATTAGTAGTTATACACACTTTGCCTTACGCATAGAGCTTGTGTATAAAAACAGGGGAGTATTTATAGTAAGGGTATAAAGGGGGCATAATAGGGTCTTTATATTACCTTTCCTTCCTTTCTCTTTATATCTTTTAATAGCATTCTAACGCCTATTAGCAGTAGCAATAGGGCTAGTCCATAATAAGTAGCTTCTTTATAAGTGTTTTATTACTTAGTTTTTTCTTAAGTATACTTAGGTTTTTAAAGTCTATTTCTTTTAAAAAGCTAGTGCTAAGTATTAATACTATAAATAACTTTTTTATTTTTTTATATAATTACTTTATTTATATAATAACTTTAATATATTATTTTATAATAAGGCAAATCTACTTTTATATATATTATAATAATATATATAAATTTTCTTTTTTAAACTAATTTATTCCTAAAAGAAGGTTTTTTAAAGTCTTAGCTATATAATAGCTTATATAATAAATCTTTTTATAACTTATACTATTAAATACTTTATAAAGTATATTAAGTATACTATAGTATTTTAGTAGTATATTTACTAATTTTATTAATAAATTACTCTTTCTTACCTTTTTTTAATTTACTTTTATTAATAACTTAAAATAAAGAATAAAATAAATAATATTAATATTAGCTAGTACTAACTTTATTATAACCTAATAATTTCCTAGCCTTAAGAATACTTTAATATAAAATCTTATATTAGCCCCTAAAGTTAGGGTACTTTCCTAAGTATAAGACTTTCTTTTTTATATTAGGTCTAGTAGTATTTAAATAAGTTACTAAATTGAAATAATTACTTTTATATATAGTAATAATATAGCTACTTTTCTTATAAATATTATAGTTAGGTTTTAGGTAATTTAGTTTTATATAGCCTTTTTTTTTATACTTATAATATATAGCCTTTTTTTCTAGCTTTATTATAAAGTACTTAGTTAGTTACTACTCTTTCCCTTTAGGTTTAGTAAAGTTTTTTTTTTTAAAGAGTTTACCTAAGTTTATTTTTTATTATACCTAAAAGAATTATTATAATTACTTTTATTATTATTAGATTTATAATAAGAAATGTATTTACTAATAAGTTTATACTAATATATTACTTATATATTATTAATTAAATATATCTTTAAGCTATAATTAAGGCTTATTTAAAAAAGGCTTATTTTATTTTTTATATTTAATTAAAAAAAAAGTTTAATATAAGTTTATTTTTATTTTTTAAAGAATCTTTTAAAGTTAGTATAATTTATTTATTTAAAGCTAATAACCTTTAATTATATACTAAGGGAATAGCTTTTTTAGTTATTTAAGCCTTTTTTAAGCTAGTTCTAAAAGTTAGTTTATAAGAAAGGATTTTTAATATAATTTTTATAAATCTTTTCTCCTATAGCCTAATATTACTTTATAGTATTAGTAAGGTAAGTACTAGTATATAAAACCTTTATAAAGTTAGTAATAAATAAGTAAGGATTTATTATAAATTATCTCTTATAATTACTAATAAAAGTTTTTAATTAAAAAGTATTTTAATTATTATAAAAAAGCTACTTAAGGAAAGCTTATATAAAGGTTTATTATAAATAATATGTAATAAGTATAATAAAAGCTATAAATATATTTTCCTTTAGTATTTCTTTATTATTAATATTATATATAAGTTCTTAAAGTTTTTAAAGTTATTACTTTTTTCTTATTTAATTAATATACTTTTATAATACTAAGATTTTAATATTATAATTATTACTAATAAAAGTGTTTTTTATAGCTACTATAAGCTCTTATTAAATAAAGAGTATAATAGGTTATAATAGTAATTTAAATATAATACTAGCTTTAGGTATAGCTATAGGTTTTTATATAGGTTTAGTGTTTTTTTTAGTAACTTTATTATTATAATATATTAAGTTATAAATCTAAACTATAATAACTTTCTTAATTTAATAGTTTAATATAAATAAAAGAATTAAAATTATTATAAGTAAGTTAAAAATATTAAAATAAAAGATTAAGAAAGTTATAGCTTATTTAAAGGTATATAATAATAAGTAATAATCTTAATTCTTACCTTTTTTTATTTAATTTAGTAAGGGGTCTATACTTATATAATTATAAGTATTATATACCTCTAGGTCTTTACTATAAGTCTAGTAGTTATATATAGTAAATAACCTTATTATATAACACAAGTCTAACAGGAGCTTGCTTATGCAAATAGACCTTATTAGCCTAAGGCAACCTCGTGGCTTTCTAGTCCTTATAGCATCCGATTTAGCTTCTATTATTAAGAGAGCTATAGTGCTAGTTTTCTTCGATTTCTAGCTAATAGGGCCTTTAGCTAGCTTATAAAGATAAGCATAGGTTAATTTTAAAGACCTTTTATCCCTAGCAAAATCACTATTATAAAAACTAACTAAAGTTATAGTTAGGCTAGTTTTTTTAGCTTCTTTTTTATCTTTAGGCCCTTTATAAGTTATAGAGTAAGATTTAGTGCCTATAAGATATCTAAGAAGGTTTTTTACTACTTTTAAGTGCTCTATAAAGGGTTTTATAAGGGAAGTTAAAAGCTATTATACTATAAAAGTAATATTAGGCTTAGTAAGCAATAATAAGTATATTAAAGTGCTTATTATGCTCTAATAAAGCTTAAGGTTAGAAGGGGATAATATCTTTGTTATAGGCTAATTTATAAGCCTAGGTTGTAGAGGCACAGAGACAGGCTCAGCATTTAATAGATTAGATCTATCTAAGGCTTCTAAGATATATTATTTTTAGTGGATAGTAAGGGTTCTTTGCCTTCTATTCCTAGTAATCTAGACCCCTAGGAAAAATTTAGCTAGGCCCCTATCTTCTATAGGATAGGCCTTATAAAAGTCCTTCTTTAATTAGTTAATATATTAAATATTAGGCCTAATTAAAAGACAGTTATTTATATATATAATAATATACGTAGAAGTGCTTAAATTATAAAAAATAGCTAAATCTAAGATAAGGGGCTTAAAACTATGCTTTTCTAGCAAGGCCTTAAGGGTCTGCTACTACTCTTAAAAGCTTTATTTTAATTTATAAAGAGATTTTATTAGGAGAATAACTTGCTTTTTAAAGGGCTTATAACTAAATTACCTTAGTAATTTAGTTATCTTCTTTTTAATAATAATCTTAGATTCTGTAAATTCTAAGAACCCTTTAGGAATTTTTATATAAATAGCCTCTTTTAACTTATTATTAAGGAAAGCACTTATAAAGTTAATTTGCTTAACTTCCTAGTTATTATAAGCTATAAGGGCTAATAATATCCGCTAGCTAGGGGGGATGCTAGTGGCCGCAAAGGTCTCTAAATAGTCTTAGCCTTTTATTTATATAAAACCCTTAGTAATAAGGCAGGCCTTATATTTTAAAGGATTATTTTCTTTATTCTTTTTAAGCTTATAAATAAGCCTATTTCTTAGAACTCTTTAGCCCTTGGGAATCTAGTCTATCCCTATAAATTTAAAGGTTTTAGCAGCTAAGAGCTAATAAAGTTCGCTATACGTAACCTCTAGCTACTTATCTTTATCCTTGCTTTTTATGGCTTGCTTCTAGGTTCTAGGGGTTATATCTTTTTAATCTTTAACCTTTTCCTACGCCTTATAATATAAACCTTCTACAAAAAAGGCTATATTATAGTCTAAATCTATAGAATTACCTAGATTCTCTAGTATAGGCTTAGAATTAAATTTAGGCTCTATATGTATAGAATTAGGGTCTTCTTCTATAGGGCTATTTTCTAAAGACTTAGGGGAATCCTATATCTCTAGAAATTCTTGCTAAGGGCTAAAATTATCAATAATTTTAGCTCCTCCCTCTATAGGGTTATTCCCTAAGTTAAGGGCCCTAATAAAGTATATATCTTCTATAATTTTAAAAAAGCTAGTCTTAAAGACTTGCTTTTTAGAAGGGATATAAATAAGATAGGTATTACTACCTAAAGTAGCTAGTAAATAACTAGGAATAGTCCTTTTAGCTAACTTTTATAGCCTAGACCTTTGCTTAAGTAGTATTAATACCTCACAATAGGCACCTATAGCCCTAATATATAAAAGATTAGGAATATAGGGTTTTTTATCTAAGTTAGCTAGGAATAACTACATAGGGATTAGATCTTTAGTACTATTAGCAGTAATATTTACTAAATTAATAACCACAGGAAGAATAAAACACTAAAGGTATAAAGGAAGATTTGCCTATTAAAGCATAGCTTATAGATAGTCCAAAATAACCCTTATAGCCCTCTCTACTAGCCTACTCTGCTTATAAATATAGGGGCTAGAGGTACTATAATTTATTCCCTTAGATTCTAGCTAATCTTAAAGCATAGTATTAACCTCTTAGCCTCTATTAAAATAGAAGGTCTTTAGATAGAGATTATACTAATTTTTAATTCCTTTAAAAAAGTCCTTTATAACTTTAAAGATAGTTAGACCTTCTTTATTAGCTATAAGAAAACACTACTTATGGCAGGATTTTCTATTTATAATAATAAGGGCAGTGCCTTTCTTATTATAGGGTAAAGGTTTAATTTTAATAGTGTCTTCCCCTAATATATTAAAGACTTTAAGGGGGTTAGGAATAGGCTTCTTACTAGGTCTTTTTATAGCTTTTATCTAGCTATAAGAGATATAATAGAAATCCTTCTCTTTTATAAAAGAAAAATTAGGGATTCCCTTTACTAATTTTGAAGACTTTTTTAGTAAAGGTAGTCCTATATAGCCTAACTAGATATGCTATAATTTAGCAGATTTTAATAGCTTTTTATAGCTATTAGGGAATTCTTAAGAGCTAGAGCTAGGCCCTGTTAGCTCCCTCTGTTACTAGGCTTCTTAAGGATCATAGGCCTCTAAGGGATCTAGAAGGCCTTTATTTCCACCACTATCTAGGACATTAGGATCTAGGCTATCTAAATCCCTAGAAGAAAATACCTAACTAGGAGCCCTAGTGGGGACTAGGGCTAGATTTTCCTCTTTATTTAGCTAATTTTCCTAATTTTCAAGGGTTTTATTATAGATTTCCTTATAATCTACAACTTCCTTAATTTCTTTGTATTCTTTAAGGTTAAAAGTAACCTTTTTAGGAATTTAAACCTCTATAAGATATAAGAAATCCGTCTTAAATATAAAATTTAAAAAAGAGAGGTGGGCGTGATTTCTACAAATTATAGGGGTTTCCTACCCTTTTATTTATAAGAAAAAACCGTGTTTTTTAGGTTATAATAACCCGCAAGGGGACCTATTAAATAAATATAGCTAATTTTTACTTTAGAACCCTACCTAATAGGTAGTAGGCTAGACTACTAAGTAAATTAGTGTTTATATTTAGGAAATATAGCGCGTTTGTTAGTACTAAAGGCCTGTATTCTTCTAAATCTAAGCTTATTAGAACTTTAAAAATAGTAGTTCCTGCCCCTTTTAAATAAATAGGGCCTCCCCTAGTAATAATAGGCTTAGCTTTAGACTTTTTTATAGGTATAAAGTCTCTAAATCTAGACCTATTATTAATTATATAGCAGGTAGAACCTGTATTATATAATAGGAAGTCTTTTACTATATTATTTAATATTTTATAGCTAAAAGAAGGTCTACTAAAGGTAGAAGAGGCAGTATCAGAGCTTTTTAAGCTCTTTTTATCTTTAGAATTAGATTCTAATATCTTTAAAATTAGATTCTAAAGAGTCCTCACTACTAGATTCCTTAGAAGAGGAATATTCTATATTTCTAGTTACTAAGTTAAAGTAACTAATAGCAAAAGACGCTTCTATATTATCTTTTTTGCCTTTCTTTTTTGTATATTCCGTGCTTTTTAAAAGAAAAAGAGGGCTTATAACCTTCTTTCTTCTTTTCTTTAGAGTCCTCTTTCCCTTTAGATTTATCCTATAGCTTCTTACCCTTATAACCTTTTAAAGGGTTATTAGGCTTAGAATTTAAATTTAAAGAAGAATTTAATTCCTTAGAAGAGTTCTAGGTAGAAGCCCTGTGTATTAAGCTTTTTAAGATTTAAGAGCTTTTATCCCTTTACCTTTCTAATAAATTAGCTATAAGAAATTGTAAATTCAAGGAATTTACAAATAAACCTTAGGCCCTAGCGGACCTAAGAGAGAAACATTGCCTTTTAGCCTAGCTAGGAAAGGTCTGCTTTAAAGCACTAATATAATAATTTGCTTAATCTATTAGACTAATAAATACGCTATAAAGTTAAAGCCTTATAAGCAAATTATTAAATTTAGCATTAAAAGCCTCTAAAGAACCCTTAAAATTAGAAACATTAAGGGAGTAATAGCTAAAATATAGCATACTATATTAAATTTTAGCACTTTAAGAGTATTGCCTAATTAGGACTTTATAGGCCTCTTTTAGTAACTCTTGCTAACAAATTAAAGCCTAAGGGCTAGGCTAGTAGCTATCCCTTAAGATTATAAGGAGAATAGCTTAATTAGGATTAGAAATTAGGTTTGTAACCTCTAGATTCTCTATAAATTTAGGTAATCCAAAAGCCCTAAATTAGATAGTAAGGGCTTGCTTCTACTAATTAAAATTTTCGGGCCCCTTTAGCTTCAAACTCTTAGGAATATTATAAACCTTCTTATTTAGTTCTTTTATAGTAATGCTATTAAAAGCTATTTAAAAAAAGGAAGATTATAAGGGTTCTTAGGCAGTGTTATAAATAGGTTAGGGATATTAGAGTGAAAGATTAAGGAAGTCATAGCTTATTCGAAGGTATATAGTAATAGGTAATAGTCTTAATTCTTACCCCCTTTTATTTAATTTAGTAAGGGGTTTATACTTATATAATTATAAGTATTATATACCTCTAGATCTTTGCTATAAGTCTAGTAATTATATATAGTAAATAACCTTATTATATAATATAAGTCTAATAAAAGCTTACTTATATAAATAAACCTTATTAGCCTAAGGTAATCTTATAGCTTTCTAGTCCTAATAAGGTAACCCTCTTTACTTATAATTATTTTAGTTATAAAAGGTTTTCTTTATTTTCTTTAATTTAAATATTATAAATAAATTTAAAAAATTTTAATATTTTTAATTTATATACACCCCTTATAATACCTATAATATTACTACTTTTTATTTATTATTAAATTTTAATTCTTTTATCTTTTTAAACCTTCTTTTCCCTTATTTCTTAATTTTATTATCATACCTTAGCTTTTTTTTAAAGAATTCTTTAATTATATTTCTAAGGGACTTATAAATTTATAAAGTTATAATAATATATTTATATATTCTTTAAGTTATTATAACCTTCTTATTTAATAAGGTATTTTTATTAATTTCCTTAGTACTTATAAGTAATAATTTCTTTTATAATATATAAAACATTTTCTTTTATAAAAAAAAGTACTTATTATATTACTTTTAGTATACTTTTTAGATTTTCTTTATATAATTTTAGGTTTAAAATATAAAAAATATTATAAAGTCTTATACCTTATAAAAGCTTTATTTAGTAAGCTAACTTATAATTTCTAATTAACTTAATAATTTTATAAGGTTTTAAGTATTTTATTATAAGCTTCTTACTTAGTCTTTATAAATTAATATTTTTTATAAATAAAAAAATATAATCTTTCATGTTAAATTTTATTAGTATTTTTTTTAATTATAATACTTAGCTTATATAGCTTATATATTTTATAAAAGCCTTTATATGTTTTTATATTTATATTATAGCTTTACTTTATATAACTTAGCTTATTTATTTATTATAATAATTATTCTTTTTATATATAATAGGCCTTTAAGTATAAAACCTTAAAGCACCTTAGTAAGGGATTTATAAAAAGAGCTATAGTAGCTTATATTATATATAAATTATACTATTAGTAAAAGGTTAATTTAATTAGTTTATTTAGTACTATTAAAAGCCTATAAATAATACTTAAGTAATTAGTTTATTTATTTAGTTTTGTTATGGACTAGCCCTATTGCTACTGCTAATAGGCGTTAGAATACTATTAAAAGATATAAAGAGAAAGGAAGGAAAGGTAATATAAAGACCTTATTATGCCCCCTTTATACCCTTACTATAAATACCCCCCTATTATTATGCATAAGCCCTACGCGCAAGGTAAGGTACGTATAATTACTAATACACACCTATATTAGCCTTATATTAGGCAAAGCCTAATACTATTATATAGCCTTCTGCCCTAGGCAGTAGCTATACTATATAAACACTACCTATATAAAAGCATTAGGTTAGCAAGAAAAAGCTATAGGCAAGTAAATTAATAAATAAAACATCCTTATTATATTTATAGTTACTAGGAGATAAGTATAAACACTACTAGGGGAGGTAAGCTAGCCTAGCTAGGATAGGCACTAGACTAGTAAGTTAAGGAGATAGTTTAGGGATAAGCAAGCAGACTAAGATAAAGGGATATAAAACTAAATAAAACTATAAACCCTACTAAGTAGTGTAAATAAGTAATATAATAAACATAATAAGTATAGTATAAGCATAATACACTACACTAAATAGCTAGCATAAAAGCAAGACATAGGCTATTAATAGTTACTAGTAATTAGATTATATTTAAGTAACTTGCCTAATATTAGTACTTAGTTAGAGTAAGGCGCCTATATTAGGCACGAGAAGTAAGCTATTAATAGCTAGTATAGCTAGCTAGTATTATAAGAACTTATAGTTATTATTATTTGCGCGTAATACCTAGACTAGATAATACTATATTAGACGCCTATTAGAGGTATAAAAACCTTATTTTATTTGCCCCTAAAGTCCTACTAACTATCCTTCTTTATCCCCCCTATTATAAAGAGTTTTTATTTTATTACTTATTACTTTCTTATAAACTTATTATTATTTCTAAGCCTACTTTATATTACTAAATCCTATGCTTAGTTACTTACTATATTATAGCTACCCTAAGGCCTACTACTACTATAGTACCTGCTACTATTATACTACCTAAGCTATACTTAAGCGCTATTTCCCTTATATAGCTTTTAGAATATTAGTAAGTAGCCCCTACTTACCCTAGCTACTTATATATACTTATAGCTACTATAGCCTCCCTTAGGCATACTATACTAGCCCTTATAACTACCTCTTAGCGCATAAGGTAATATCCTGCCCTTATACTAGCACTAAGCATAGGCCCTAGGTAAGTTTATTATAAAAAGAGACTTTAATAAGGAGGGTAATACTATACCTATAACTATTAACCTGCCTTATATTTAGTATATTCTTATTACTATCTAATTAGGTAAACTAGATTATAAGTATAGTCTCTATAGGAAGTTATATAAGAGCTACTAGAAGGGCTGCTAGAAATATGTATAAGATATATATATACTAGCGGCTAATCCTTATATTAGGCATACTATATATGCTTTAATATAAGCTATAGCTAGGGGCTATACTATTATTATATTAAAGGTATATTATAAGGGGACCTAGTAGATCTAAATAGCTACTATCTTAATACCTAAATTCTATGCCTTAGGTAATAGATTTACTAACCTATATTACTATACTAAGTATACTTTAGTTATTATTTAAACTATTTATAATACTTTTATTACTATTATACTTACTAATAACACGCTTATTATAAGGAGTGCTATACCTATACTACTTAGTAATATAGCTATTAACTTATTTCTTATATTCCTTAGCGCCCTTATCTAGGGTATTATATAGCTACTAGTCTAACCCCTTACCTAGCTTAGAAGCATGCTATTTATATAAGGGAAGCAAAATACCTAGGCTATAGCTAGCTACTAGTAGTATACTATATAGTTCTTTAGGGCTATATAAAGGGCTATAGAGAAGTAAATAGTAATACTATAAAGTATTATATAGCTACTATAATAATCTTATAGGCCTAGCCTATAGGTAAAGAAATTACTAAATACCCCTTAATACCCCTAATATACTTTATAAGGGTATATACTAGAGAGTTATTAATGCTACTAAGAGAGAGATAAGAGGGATATATAAGTAATTTTAATAATACTATCCTAAATAAAGTATAATACCCCTTTCCCTAACCCTTATAATAATAAGCTACCCCTAAAGTTACTTAGTAACTAATATAAGGTTTACTAAGGTAAGGGAGGAAAAAGAGTAGGTAAAAAAAAGGGGAAAGGAGACTAATTTAAGGTAAGTTAGGCCCTAAGTAATAAATATATATAGTATTATAAGAGAACCTTATTTAAGAACTTACTAAGGACTATTATTATACTATATACTATCTTATTCTGCCTTATAGTTTACTAAGGCTTATATATTTACTAGGTTTTTAAGCGGCTTTTATATTAGTATTAAGTATCCTACTTATTTAATAAGAATATCCTAATAGTGCCTATAGCCCTGTGTATTATAAGCTACTAGCACTTTCTTAACCTAGTATTTCTTATAAAGCTTATTATTTTTATTATTTTATACTTATATAAGCCCTAGGCATATATTATACTAGGGCTAGCTAGGAAGCGGATTAGTAGTAGCGTGCTTAATAAGGTTAATATAAAAAATAAGGTAAATACCCTAGGGTATATTAAGATAAACTATTAATAGTATAGGGATAGCTATAATATAGTACTTAGCTACTACTTAGTTTAGCTTCTTAAAGGGGCGGTTAGTTTTAATATAGTAAAGGAAGAGTAATACCTAGTCCCTAACCTAAAACTACTTTATAGAGTAATAAAAGGTAGCTATATTATTTTATTATTATTACTAAGCAAAGGTAATAGCTACCTAGGCTAGCTTAGAAGCCTCCTAAAGTTATAAGGCAAACTAGGCTACCTATCCTACGCTTATAGTAGCGCTAGAAGTAAGGTTTATAGGAACCTAAACTAAATTAATATTATATTTATAAAGTAGCTAGTTTAGACTAAAGCTAGTAATAAAGGAAGCTTAATTATTAAGCATAAGCTAGTATACTACTAGGTGCTTAGGCTAATTAAACTATAAGAAGAAAATATAAAAATATAAGATAGCTTACACCTCTTAGTTAGCCTACTTTATACCCCTATTAGTCTAGGGGTAGTAGGAGGTAAAAAGTAATTATTTAGTCTTAATAATTAAGTATAAGGTAGTCTAGAACTTACTTAGCTAGTCTAAGCTATAGTTAGTAATAATAAAGGTAAGGAACTTATAGAACTACTACTAGTATATCTTAAACCTCTTTATATATGCCTTAGTAAAGATACTAGTTATAGCCTTAAGCTAAATAAACTTAGAAAGGCAGTTTATAATTACTATAAAGGAAGAGGGATTAGATAGCCTATACATAGGTAAGCTTATTATAAAGTTAACTAAGATCTAGGACTAGAAGTAGTTAGAAATAGGGAGGGGTTTTAGGAGGCCCTATTACTACTAATAGCTCTTATAGCTACTATAGTAGTAATAATTCTAGATATAGTAAGTAATGTCCTAGGATATACTTGCCTAGTAAAACTATTACTAAAGGGTCTAGAAAGTAGTGTTATAACCTAAATAGCCTACTACTAGTAACTTATAGCACTCCTAAATAAAAGTAGTTATTAATAGCTTTTATTAAAGCACTTATATTTAGCTATAAAACTAAAGTACCTTATAAGCGCTAATACTATAGTTTATAATTTACTCCCTTATCTTAGCCTTTATAGGGAATTACTATATATTCCTATAAATAGTAGTAAGGTAGTAGTAGTATATTATATTATAAGTAACTACTATATTCTAAAGTGCCTAAAGGTAGGAAGAGGAAAAAACCTAGTTACTAAAGGGTAGTATTATATTAGTGCTAAAGGGGTTAGGGTTACTTATAGAAATAGCTTAGATAAATAAAGGTTAAAGAAGGCGGCTATGCTATAAGGTTAGCCCTACCTTATCCTAGCCTTATTAGGAGAGTATATTAGTATATTACTAGTATTATATAAGTTAGTACTATAAGTAGTAATAATACTATAAGAGTGTCTTAGCTTAGTAAGCCTAATACTTAGTTATAATTTTAGGGGTTATAAAGTACTTAAGGCTCTTATAATTAGTATAAATAATAAAGGGCTTAGAGATACCCTAAAGCTTAGCTAACTATGCCTTAAGGTAGGAGATAATAGCTAGGAGCTTCTTATTATAAATAGTATAGTTTTACTAAGGGGGGGTTAGCTAGGCTAAGTAGTAAGTAATAAGGTACTAAACACTATTTAACTAAAGCTAAAGAAGGTAACTACTAAGGGCAATACTAGAGTAGTTTGCCTTAACTATTATATCCTAGTTAGGGTCCTATTAAGCTAGGATTAGGTCTAAAATAAAGAGGCGCTTAAGCTTATTAAAAGCGTAGGCCTCTCGCTGCCCCTAGATAAAAAGGACGCTCTTTTTTATAAGATTATAAAGGGGGTTAGTAACTTAGAAGAAATTTAAAATAAAGTTATAGTAAAAATTTATAAAACTAAGAAAGCTATATATACTTTATAGCTTTATTAGGGCTACCTAGTCCTAAATAGCCTAGACCTTAGCGGGGTTAGGGCATATGCTCTTGCCTGCTATAATAATATACCTAAGGTAGTAGACTTATTAGGTAGCAAAGATAGACTTATTAAGGTTAAGGTAGAGGCCCGCCGCCTATAGGCGGCTAAAAACCGCGCAAACCTTCTGCAAATAGTTACGCCTTAAGCTACTAAAATAAACTAGGATATTATCTAAGTATACTATAATAAAGTCACTAAGGGTATTACTAAGGGCGTTATTAATATAACACTAGAAAGTAGTAGGTGCACCTACTAGGCTAAAGGGGTAGATAAGCTACTTAAATAGCTAAACTATATCTAAAACACTATAAAAGCCTTGTCTCCCTTAGTAACTTATAGCTTATAAAAAGCTACCTAAATATTTACCTTAGTAAACTATTATATATAAGCTAGAGAGTAAAGGGTTTCTTTAATAAAAGGTAATAGGTAGTAGTCCTACTTTATAATCTTATTAAGAGTATAATAATTTATATAAAACTACTAGCTCCTATTAGCCTTCTTAACTAAGAGGACTAGAGCGGCTACTAAAAAAAAGCTAGCTTAAATCTATCCCTTATCTAAGAGCTTTATAAGCTACTACTAGAGTTTAAGTAACTAGTCCTAAGGTATAAAGTATAATAAGCCCTAAGGGAGAAAGGGAAGGGACTTATTAGAAAACTTATAAAGATAAATATAGTAATCTAAGGTACTATAATAAGGTAGGAGAGTGTTTGCCTTAGACTTATTAAAGAGATTAGTAAAGTTATAAAGCTTAGCTAGTAAGGCTATATAAGGGTCCTTAGGCTATAACTTAGGTATAGTAACCTAAAGAATAAATATTAACTTATATAAGCTAGTGCTTATAAACTAAATAGTTATATCCTAAAGGTAGTAAGCCTACTTAGCTATAGCTATAAAGGCAGACCCTATTATACCCTATATAGCCTTACCCTAGGCATAACTTAAGGACTCCTATACTATAAGGCCTTTTGCTATGCTTACTATTAGCTCCTGCTAAGTAGTATTAAGGGTAATATTATAGTGTTTTATTTATAGTAGGCTAAAGATTATATTTTAGGCAAGGCCTAGGACTATATAAAAGCAGATAAATAACTACTAGCTATTAATATTAATTATAGTATAGGCAAGGTAAGTAATACTAAACTCCCTCTTAAGTGCCTATTATTCTTACTATTAAACCTTAATAGCAGTCCTTACCTAGCGCCTTAAAGGCAGCTAAATAAGCTTAAGGCCTAGCTATTAAGTAGTAGACTTATTAATAATATTATAGCACTTATAGCTATAGTTAATTAGGGTATTTATAAAGAAGAATAAGTTAAAGAGAATAGGAATAAAGAATACTAAGTAATTTATATATTTATAAATTTTATTATACTTTATTAACTTTACCTCCTTCTAACCTAGAGTTTACTATATAATAAAGCCTAAAAGCCCTTATATAAGACTTACTATAGGGGCTAGTTTTTTCCTATTCTATCCTCCTTCTCCTTCTTATACTTATAGTTATTAGCCTTAGTAATAGCCTACTAAATATAAATCTTAGGCTAAAAAGAGGGAAGAAGGGAGTAATTATAGGCTATATAACCTATCTTTCTATAGCGTAAGTAAGCACTAGACTTCTAGTAATATACTATCTCCTAGTTAGTTACCTACTTAGCTTATACCTAAGTAAAAGGTAAGGCTATATTTTTAGCCTTTAGCTTCTTCTTCTTCCTGCCCTTACCCTAGGTCCTTATAGTATTTACCCTAGATATAGCTATATCCCCCTTATAATTAGTAGTATAGTAATACTAAGCTAAAGGATTTATTAGATACTTAGTGTAAAAGTAATCCTTAAGTATAAAGGTCTTAAGGTCTAGGGTAATAATATAGTACTACTTTATAGTAGTGTTATAGCTATTATAGGAGATGCTATAGCTAATATATATACTATATATTTACTTATTAAGCATATAGTATAGCTTAGTAAAATAAACCTTATTATCCTAGCTTATGCTACTAGTAAGGGAGAGTTTTTGCTTAAAGTAAATAAAAAAGGTAAAGAAGGATTTATTACTAGCTTGCTTTATTTAGTTAAGTTTAGTAAGGGCTATCTTATAGTAATAAGGGTTAGAGTAAAGCTTAGAAAGATAGTCTAGAAAGGTAGCTAGATTATAGTAAATAAGATTACCTTTCTTAAAGAATAAAGTAACCTTAGCCTAAATAAAAAACAAGAGGTTCTAGTAAATAAACATCTACTAGTCTATAGTAAAACTAATAAAGTTATAATCTACTTATAGCTTATATACTATAAAGAAGCGCTAGGCATTAAAAGTAGATTATTTACTATTATAAAGAGAGCTTATTAGAATTAGCTTATAGCAGACTAGGAGCGTAGTAAGAGGTAAAGGAAGGTTAGTTACCCTAGAAGGAAGGGTTATATTAGTAAGTAAGGGAAGGGATATAGCTAAGGCAATAGTAGTAGTGGATTAGATTATATAGTTAGCAGCAGCCTATATAGCCTAAATTATAGCTATAGTAGTGTCTTCCTGCTCTTATATAGTATTAAGGCATTATTATATAGCTATAAGGGTGTTACCTTATATAGTTAGGGTTATATTAATATAGTTAAGAATTACTATTATATTTTCTACTATAAGAGAAGTAGGTCTATTAGCCTATATATTTATATTTATATTTAAAGGTATATTAATTTATTTTAGTAGCTAAAAGAAATATAAGGCTAAAGGATATTTTTTAAATATTATAAACTAGCCTTATTACTACTACTAATAGGCATTAGAATACTATTAAAAGATATAAAGAGAAAGGAAGGAAAGGTAATATAAAGACCCTATTATGCCCTCTTTATACCCTTGCTATAAATACCCCCTTATTATTATGCATAAGCCCTACGCGCAAGGCAAGGTGCGCACAACCACTAATGCGCACCCGTATCGGCCCCACATTAGGCAAAGCCTAATACTATCATAAGTTTAATTATTTATTTAAAAGTAAAATATAATACTTAGTTAATACTTAGTTATAATATTATAATAAAAGGTTTATTAGAAAAAGCTTATAAAAGTTATTTTATAATTAGTTATAATACCTTCTAGGATATTATAATTTTTAAAAACTAAATTAATAAAAAGTATAGCTAAATTATTATTACTTAATTATTTTAATATTAGTATATAAATAATATACTTTATAAATTAATTAATTATTATAAAAATAATATTATATATTTTAAATTCTAATTTCTTTACTAAGGGAAGTTTTATAATAAAGTTTATTAATAGCTTTTAAAAAAATTAGTTTAATATAAAAAGTATAATAAGTTTATTATAAAGTTAATATTACCTTAGCTTTAATACTTAATAATTAAAATAAGTATAAATATACTTTTTAATATTTTTTCTTATATATAACTAATAGTATTAATTAGTAATTTAATAAAGTGTTTTACTAACTTCCTAATACTTTAAAACTTTATTATTATAAATAAGTATTAAGATTTCTTTATAAAAACCTAATAAAATATATATATAATTTTTAAAAAAAAGTATTTTATTTTTATTAATTAACTAACCTAAAGGGCTATAAATATTCCCTAAGCTTCTAACTAAAGGGTTAAAGATAGCCTTTTTACTATAACCTAAAAAGCTAAAGATATTCTTTTAGTTTATTTTTATTTTATTATTCAAAAGGTTAGAAACCTTTTTTATATTTTAAGCTTAAAAGCTATAAGTATTCTCTAAGCTTTAAATAAGCTACTTAGTTTATAAAATAAAAGTATTCCCTTATTATACCTAGCTTAATTTATTATATATAGCTACTTTTAAAAGTTTTATAGTATTAGCTTTATATTATATAAAATACTAACTAAGGAAGTAAAGTCTAGTTATAAAAGTACTACTATATTAACTTATTATTAGTATAAGGCTATTAAGTAGGATTAGTATTTATAACTCTAATAATATTTTAAACTATTTAAAAAAGCTACTTATAAGTATTACTTTCTTAGTAATTATATTATATACTTACTCTTTAAGGGCTATAGTATTTTTTAAGTATTTTAAAAAGCTACTTATAAGTATTATTTTCTTAGTAATTATACTATATACTTACTTTTTAAGGGCTATAGTATTCTTTAAGTATTATAAGCTAAAAACTATATTAATAGTAATTATTTCTTTCTTAATTAAAGGTAGTTTAAAGCTTAATTACTTTAACTTTATACTAATAAACTTAGTTAAAAAATATAAAGCTTAAGTATATTTTTAATACTAGTATTATAATCTAACTTATAAGATAAAGGGTTTATAAGGTTTTTAACCCCTAGCTTATATTTAATTATAAAGTTATACAAATTAAGTTTATTAAGAGATTATACTTACTTACTAGTAAGCTTAGGCTTTAATATAAAATACTTATAATTTAAATAATTTATAATAACCTAAATAAGTTAGGTATTATAAGCTATATAATATTTCTAATTTTTAAAGGCTTCTTAAATTACTAATAGCTTAGTATTAAAAGTTAAATAGTATACTTTAGTACCTAGTAGGTTTCTTAATATATATATAATAAAATAATATTAATTTTCTTACTTTTATAAAAGAATTATACTAATTATAAAGTATAATATATTAGTTTTCATTTTTAATAATATAGCTAAATTAAAATATACTAAAATAAATATTATAATAAAGCTTTACTTAAGTATTTTAAATGCCTTATACTTATAAAAACCTAATATAAGTAGCCTTATTATATTATTTCTTATTAAATTTATAAAAAAGGTTATAATCTTATTATATTTATAAATAAAATAATAATAAAAGCTAGTAAACCTAAGAAATAATTATATATTTTTAATATTATAAGGTTTTGGCTAATTTACTATTACTTTAACTTACTTTACCTTTATAGTAATTTCTTTTATTAATATTATAAAGCTAAGAAAGTTAACTTTTACTATTAAGAATTTATACTTTTTAAGGTTAGTATAAAGCTTTTTTAAATATAGCTTTTTTAAGACTTAGTAAATATACTACTTATACTTTACTAAATTACTATTATAAATTAAAATATTATTAAGGTAAATTGTTGGATTAAACAGGTTAATCAAAGTGACATCTAGTTACAGGTATTGCGTACGCAACAAGGGGTACCGGTTAGGTTTAATAGTTAAAGGTTCTTAGTTCTTGGTTATTCTATCTAGTAAGGCAGCCCGCAATCCCCCCTTTATAGGGGGGGGTTATAGGCTGCAAAGGTTATGCGCAGGGGGTTATGTGATTAGTTATATGCTCGCTTGCGTTGCCGGCGGGCCGTAGCGTGGCCCGCCCGTCGGTGCCGCGGGCGGCATAGAATAATCTTAACCCGTGATGTAAGGGATTATTCCGACACTAGTAATTCTCTCTTTTTATGGTTAAAATCCTCATATTACGGCACGTACAACCTTCTCCCTAATAATAGCGTCAGAGGTACTGTTCCCTGTAATCTAATAACCTAACATAAAAAAACATAGGAAATGCAGCGGGCAGTTAAGGTTAAATAACCTAATCGTGGGCAAAGGTACAAGCTATAGCGTTGCAAGCAGGGAAGGGCTGCAGCGTTGTAAGCACAAAAAAAACAGGAACACAAAAAAACAGGAAAAAAAATCACAATAAAAACAACAAATGCAAGTAACAAAAGGGTCCTTTCTTTGTGGGACTTTGTGCGGTCTGCGTCACCTTTCTTTCCAGGCGTGATGTTAATCCCTTGTACCTCGTATTTGGATCCTTCTGGGCA
>SRQA01000166.1:0-33038 GCA_018360365.1 Claviceps citrina
TTTACCTATAAACTAATAGTTAAATAAAACAAATAAACTAAGTCCTTAAACATTACCTTTATTGCTTTATTAGAGAGAACTAACTAGTATAGCTAAAGCTACTACTATAAGCTTAATTTACTTATAATAATATACTTAACTAATTAATAAGCCTTACTCCCTACTACATACTTATAGGGTATTATCCTAAATTTTGCCTTAGTCTTAGAGATAAGATTACTAGGGGAGAGGTGCTAGAGGTAGAGGCCTAAGTAATAAAGGTATAGGAAGTATGTAAATAACTTTAAAAGACATAGTAAAAGGCTAGCAAATCCTAAGTAAAATACTATAATAAATAATATATACTATTACTAATATTTAAGTATAGGGACCTTATATTATTATTAGCCTAAAATATTAAGGTAAAGGAAGTAAAATATAAGCTAATCTCTAGATTTTTAGGACCCTTCTATGTTATTTAGGTAATTAGGAAGTAAGTATATAGACTAGCACTACTAGAAAAGTATAGCCGCTTATATAATATATTTTATATTAGCCTGCTTAAGCTATAGAATTACTATAAAAATAGCATAAATATATAGGCATACGTGCTAGACCTTAAAGAATAAGATAAACACTACTAAGTTAAAGAAATTAAAGGATAGAAAACAGTTAAAGGAGAGACCTACTACCTAGTAAAGTAAAAGAGATAGCTAAGCAAATATAATTAATAAGTCCTAGATAAGGATATAAACACACTATAGCTAATAGTAGTATATAGAAAAAAGATATAGTTACTAATAAAAAGGGAATAATAAGCTCCTAAAAAACACTAGCTATTATTTAGCATACTATTTATATATTAAAAAAAAACAAAAATAAATTAATTAAGACCCTAGAACTACCCCTAAAAAACAAAAGAAACACCCCTTATACTATAGGGATATCTACTAAAAAAGTCCTTATTATAATACTAGTAGTAGGACTAGCAAACTTATTATAGTCTTTTTCCTTATTAAGCAACCCCCTAACTAAGGCAAAAAACTAGTAAATAGTAATTACCTAGGGGAGATACCCTAGGTCCTTAGGACGTAAATATAACTTTATCTAGGCCTTCTAGACTATAAGGGCGTTATTATAGTTAGCCTAAGGGGGTATATTTATTAGTAAAAAATAAGGTAAATAAAGGTAATTATATTATAAAATACTTATAATTCTATGCAATAGCATTAGACTATATATTATAATAGTAAGATACTATTATAAGATAATATACTAGTAGTACGCTATAAAAATAGCCTATAAAAACGTTAGGAAATAAAGAGTAAATAATAAGCAAGAAGCTATATATCTAATGCCCCTTTGCTGCCCTAGTTAGCCTAAAAGCAATATAGTAAGCTATGTTAGCATAGATAAAACCACATAGTAAGTTAAGTAAGCTATAAGCAACCCTAAGGCAAAAGTCGTTAGAATATAGGAACGGGACTAAGGGAGTGACAGCGGCAGCGGCACGGGTACGGCGGCGGATAGCTAGCGAGGGGGCGGCAATTTCCTTCTCCTCCTCCTCCTTATTATTACTAGTAGTATTATCTTTATTATTATTATTATTCTCCTCCTCCTTAGTAGGAGGAGCGCGCTTAGCTAGTAGGGACCTAGTCTAGCCTAAAAGCTTTACTAAATTAGTAAAGTTACTAGTAAGGGTTAGGTAATACTAAGAATAAGAGTAAGTAAAAGTATAAAGAATTATAGCATAAAGAATATATACTATCTTATATATATTACTATAATCCTTATACTAAACATAGCGCTTAAATACTTTATTATAGCTAAATAAGGTTAAATTTATAGTAAATTTACACTTAATTATTAGGACTACTAGCTTAGTACTATAATTACCCTTAACTTTATTAAGTTTAGTATAAGTATAATATATATAAGCATATTCTTTTAAGAGTAAAGCTATAATATTAGTAGTAATTAACTAGTAAATTAGTAGGAAGTTTAAATAGGAGCGTAAGTGCGAATAAAAAAAAATAGTATTATAGAAAGGTAATAGTTATAAGATAGAATAGGCAGCAAAAGTAGGCAGACTTTATACCTATGTGTTATATGCTAGGTGATCTAATATATTATTATTATTTTTATTATTTATTATTGTTAATTCGTACACAGGCGAATTAATAACAAAGGTACAAGAAATAACAAGCAATGCGCGCGCAAAAGGAAGTACTAGGATTCTAGTTAACGTTTTTTATATTACTATTTAGCTGGCTAAGTGGGAGGCCTTTTAGTAGTTTTTGTAATGCGTAAAGTTATAGGTTATGTAACTAGCGCACTAGCTATCTATCCGAGGCGAGCTTGGATATAGCTAATTAGGATGCGCTAGGTCCACGTTAACCTAACCTATTGCGTTAATATTAACACTAGCACTCTTCTCTTTTTATGCTAGAAATTAACGTAATGTAAAGAGCCTCTAATCCCTCCCTGCTAAATATATTAAAAACTTAGCTAATTAAATCTAATCCCTTAATTAGATCCTTATATAAAGTAACAAAGGAAATAGCAATAGTTATTGTAATATCATAGGTACTAATTAGTATAACCCTAATATTCCTAAAACACACACATAACATACTATAGTTATAGCTAAAGAAATAAATATAAAAGTTATTATAATTACACATATTATAACACTACTGCTTAAGATCTATAACTCTTAACAAGGCAGTTACTATTATAAAGATTAAAGTATGTGTTGATTCGTACACAGGCGAATCAATAACAAAGGTACAAGAAATAATAAGCAATGCGCGCGCAAAAGGAAGTACTAGGATTTTGGTTAATATTATTAATATTATTATCTAGCTGGCTAAGTGGGAGGCCTTTTAGTGGTTTTTATAATACGCAAAGTTATAGGTTATGTAACTAGCGCACTAGCTACCTATCCGAGGCAAGCTTAGATACAGCTAATTAGAATGCGCTAGGTCTACGTTAACCTAACCTATTGCGTTAATATTAACACTAGCACTCTTCTTTTTTTATGCTAGAAATTAACGCAACACAAAGAGCCTCTAATCCCTCCTTACTAAATATATTAAACACTTAGCTAATTAAATCTAATCCCTTAATTAGATTCTTACACAAAGTAATAAAGGAAATAGCGACGGTTATTATAATATAATAGGTACTAATTAGTATAACCCTAATATCCCTAAAACACACATAATACGCTATAGTTATAGCTAAAGAAATAAATGTAGAAGTTATTATAATTACATATATTATAACGCTGCTGCTTAAGATTTATAACTCTTAATAAGGCAGTTGCTATTATAAAGATTAAAGTATATGTGCTTCTTATAATAACTCTTATAATAACCCTTCTATTAGGTCTTATGCTACTCTTTTCACCTAACCTTCTATCCTAATTATAATCTTGTTTGTATTAATAAGGGTCTTAAGCGCTTAGTTTAGTAAAGTCTTTGTTATTATATTAGCTAGGTTATCTTTGCTGTTAATCTAGCGGATTTTAAAGATTTCTCTATGTTTATATAATTGCTAAAAAGCTATAATATTAATTATTAATTACTTCTCTTTAGTAGTACTAAGCTTAACAAGGCATTTATATAGTAAATTTAAATTTATATATAGAATTATTAGAATTTCAGGCAAATTAAGCTAGTCTATAATTATCTTAATAGTTATGCTAATTACGTAGGCTATATTAGTACCTTAAACTATGCTATATAATTTAAAAGCAAGGGCGCTGCGTGTAATACGTTTGCACTTCGTTAAGCTATATGTAATAATATTGCCTTTTATTATAAATTAAGCCTTACTAAAGTCCTTGTTTCTAATTATAATAAGGTATCTAATCTAAGAGCTAAAGTCTTTATTATTTGCAAAGGATCTGTTAATAAAGACAAAGAGATTCGCTCTTTTAAGGTTAATTAGGATATAATATAGCCCTTAATCTAGGTAATCTATCTACTACTAAAGCCTCTTATTAAGGAATTTAATATTCTTATCTATAAGATCTTGCCTTTATACTATAGAAAAGAGGTTAAAGATAGCTTTAGGTTAATAAATTATAGTAATATATACTTTACAAGCTCTTTGTTAATAATATTCCTCCTAGCGCTTCTCTAGATTTTTATTAATAAGTTAAAGCTTACTAATCTGCCCTTTTTAGTAAAGAGAAACGGAGGAATTAGTATTAAGGGTAAGCTTATAACTATTAAAGATTAGAGGGTAGTTTATTATAAGCTTCTCCTTTGGCTTAGTAAGGAATTTAGTAGCTTATAGTTTGTTTTCTTCTTAATTAGAAAATAGTTAATTAGCTAAGATAAGGGTATTATTAGTTTGCATGCCTATAATGCTAAATTTATTTACGGAGCTACTAATAAGGAGGCAAGGGTTATATATAAAAGGCATTATAAATAACTTTTTATAATAATACTTCTAGTATATTGCCTACTAGTATATGCTAGCCTTAGGGATTTTGTAAAGAGGCTTAATAATTATTATAATTATGCTAAGAGAATGCTAATCTCTAACTTCTTTAGGTAATTAGCATAGGATCTTATAGTTAAGGCTTATAATAAATTAAATATAGGCTTATGTAATATCTCTTAGCTTAATAAAGATATCTCTCTTTGTAAGTAAGGGAGCTAAAGTTATAATTAACTATTAACTTACTTATTAAATTATAGAAGCCTAGGTTAAGATTATTTACTTACTAGTATTATTATAAGCTTACACTATAAGTTATGATTTTTTATATAGTGCTAGGGTGCCTTTGCCTTTAATTTTATTTATAAAATAGCTATTAAAGATGTGTTATATGCTATGTTTTTTAGCGTTATAAATCTTAAGTTAGAAGACTTCTTGCTAGAGTAAAGCATTAAGTTCCTTCTACTAGGATGCCTTAAAAGGTGCTCCTATAGTCTTTATAATGCCTTACTAGTAGAGTTAATAAGTAAGGGCAAGATCTCCTTTTTCTTTTATAGTAAGAAACGCTTTAGTAAGTAAAGTGCCTTAAAGTATTAATTTCTTAAAGTCTTAGTTAATTAGAGGGGTTTTTTATAGTTTGCCTTTACCTTATTTAATAGGCTGCCTTTTAATAGTGTTTTTATTAGGAAGGTTAAAGGTAACTCTCTTTGTTAGTTTATATAGTTAATTATTATAATCCTCTTTATTCTTATTAGTAGGTGGAGGAGGAAGGGTCTCTTTATTAGCTATAATCTCTAGATTGCCTAAATTATGTAAGAATAGCTTTATAATAATAAATCTAAATTATATTAGTCCTAAAGGCATTTCTACTATATAGGTTATGCCTTCTATGGCTAAGAGTCTATAAGGACCTTACTAACTACCTTTCTTACGCTAAACCTATACCTTAAATTATAGCAGGATCTAGTAGGTTAGGAGAGTATTAGGCCTATTATAGCAGGCAAGGGCATTACTAATCTAGCGCTTTGCAAGCAATCTATAGGCTTTAAAGGTAGCTTTATAAATTACTTTAGCGCGTTAAATAATAGAAAACGCTGGTAGTAAATCCTATAATAGTTATAAATATGCCCTAAACATAAGAAGTGTTAAAACAAGGCTATTTAGGCTAGCAAAGTTATTAATAGCTTTTATAGCTATTTAAAGAAGGTAGTCTTACTATATATAGTCTCTAAGTTTGCTTTTAATAATACTATACGCATATTAGAGGGAAGCGTAATATTTTTTAACCTTTCTAACGCTATTATAAGCTTCTATAGGGACCTTATTAACTTTAATTACTAACCCTTAAGCGTATTAATAGAATTCCACTAATATAAAGTTCTTCCTAGTATTATAAATAATCTATTTAGGTAGTCTAAGATAACTATTAATCTAACAAGCTCTAATAGTGTCCTAAATATCTCTAGTAGTCTGCTTTCTTAGTTTAAGAAAACAGGTAGCTTAGAAAGCTATAGCAGAATTTATAATATAGAGGACTAGCTTGCTATTAATTTAGAGAATATTAATAATAATCTTATAATTAAACTTATAGTTATCTTTTAAAGTAAACTTAAATTAGCTAGGGCTCTTACTATAAAGTTAATACTACTTGCAGAAACTAGTAATTTTTTGCAAGATCTTTAGGTTAAATTCCTTACTAGCTTTATAAAGAACCTTTTATAGTTTTCTAATTAAAGGGTAACTAAAACGTTAATAAAGCTAACAAAGTTACGTTTTTATAAGGAAGAAGGCAACCGCTATAGTTAGCTTAAGATCCCACTATAAATAACCCTATTAATAAGTTATAGGGATCTCTTTTATGCTTTAAATTAGCAGGTTCTATAGGTTATTAAGCTTCATATTTATATAGTTTATATTAGTAATTAAGAATAAGAAGGGTATTACTATTAGTAGCATATAGAATTTAATTTTTCTAAGCACTATAAGAACCTTTAAAGAACCTAGTAATAATGCTTTTCTAGCGCTAAAGGTAATATTATATTAACTCGCGAATTAGTTAATTTATAGTAAGGGAAACAGGCGTAAAAGGGCTTAGGCTTAAGTAATACTAACTATAGAGACTCCTGTAGCGCTAGTGTTAGGAAGGATGCCTCTAAAAGTCTCTTCTAAATAGTATGCTTTAGTAAGGAAAATATTATTAGACTAAGGCTCTTTATAGGGATTACTATAGTAAAGGGCGTGTTTAAATAATTAGTCTTAAAGTATCTTAAGTACCTTACTACTATTAGGGATCTTTATTAAGAGTATTAACCTTTATAATACTATAGTAAGGAATTATAAAGGGCCTGCAGGAGGATTAGAGTAGTTATCCTTTTTAGTCTTATCTAATAAAGCTATTATTACCTTAGTCTTAAGGATTAATTACTTAAGGTTATTAGGATTACTACTATTATTATTATCCTCGCCCTTAATATAAGCAAGGAATTACTACTACTTCTGCTCTATTAGCCTGCCGCGATAGAATTTAGATTAATTCTAACGCTTTTATAATGCCTTACGTTCTTTAGCAAAGTGCTTTGTGGACTAGTACCCTTGCTTCTTATAGATAAAGCAGCGGCCCTTATAACAAATAAAAGGCCTGTGTTATTACTATTAGAAGTTATAATTCTTCCTATAGTAATAATTAGTGTAGAATATAGTATTAGAGTTAACTTTAGCCTCTTTTTAATAGAATATACTATGCTTAGTAGCGTTTCTTTTAGCTTGCTTTACTCTAATACTTTTCCGGAGCTTTAATGTTAGGTCCTTATATATAAAGGGGCTATTATAAGCTATAAGGCTATATTTAGGGATATTATTAATAGCAGCAAGAAGTGTGTTTTGTATATTAATCTTATTGTTTACGTGGCCTCTAGTCCTATAATAAAGAGAGATAATCTTATTAGAGAGAAGGTTAAGGGCCTTAAGCATGCTTTTTTTAGGGTTTTCTCTTATTACCTTACGTAGTGTAATTATATAAAGGTTATTATAATAAAGCTAAGTAATGTTAATAGTTTTAAAGCAGTCTTTAACAAATTTAACTATTTAGGTAAAAGTTATGCCTTTACTAAGGAGAAAGTCCTTGTAATATATTAAAGCTTTTCCTTTAAGTATTATAGGAAATGCCTTATAAAAAAGGGACTCTAGGAGGTTAATTTACTTATAAAGGGCTTAGAAAGTCTTTAGCTTATTATTAAAGAAGTTATATATCTCTTTACTATACTTTTCCTTGTTAGAGTAAATCTTATAAAGGTTTATAATTTTCTATAATACTATTACTAAATCTAATTTTGTTAGGGAGTAAAGTAAAAGATAAAAGCGCTTATAAGATCTCTAATAATTAAGGTTATTATTAGGTGCGGTGGTATATTACTATTATCCTTATTAAGGAACATTTCCCTTAGGCCTTTGTTATAGTAGTAAATCCTATATCTAAGCTACTTTAATACCTAGGTCTAGAACTAACTCTTAGGGCTATTATTAAGTAGGCTTATAAGATCTCCTATTAAAGTTAGGAAGGCCTAGGGGAGCTAACTAAATAGTTAGCGCTAAATTTAGGGCCTGCCCTAGGTCTTAGAAGTTCTTATAAGTCCTCCTATTAAAGTTAGGAAGGCCTAGGGAAGCTAACTATTATATTAGCTCTTGCCCTAAGCCTTAGAGAGGCCTGTAAGGTACTGCTCCTATAGCGTATAAATATCTTTGCTAATCCGCTATATTAACTATAGCAGGAGGTTAGTTTAGTTTATAAAAGCTTCTAGTAAGGCTAGGAGGAGCAAGGGAAATATTACTTAGTCCTTGCTAAGGGTTAAGCTAACTTCTCTAGTAGTAGTAATCTTCTGGATTTTATAAGAGCTTATAGTTAGCTATAGGGTTATAACTTATTATAGGATTTAATACTACTAGCTAGCATTATAGGGATTTAGGGAGCCTAATCTTATAGGGTGTTTAGGGGGGTCCCTTATAACCCTACTAATTCCTAGGTTATGTTATAGGGAAGGTGGTTAAAGTAAATAGAGGAAGAGGGGAATTCCTTATAAGGTAAAGATATAAATAATTCTTTAGTGCTACTCTTTACTATATTTAGGAAGGTAATTCCTAAAGCTATTAATATAAGGTGCTATAGTAAGAGCGAGGATAGTTACTATGCTTGCTTGCTAGAGAATATAATCTTAATTATAAGGGATATAATAACTCTCTATTAGGATCCTTTAGTCTAGTCTTAGCTTGTATTACTATTATAAGCTTGCTAGTAATAGATAATTAGTCTAACAGGAAGTAAATATTATGTTTTTATAAGAAGTTATAAAAAATGTGAATAACTTTAGTATTTCTATGTTTAAAGGCTTCTTTAGTCTAGTCTGTAAATTAGTCTCTAAGCTTCTGCTAAAGGAGCTTACTAGAGAGGTCTTTAGTCTTAGCTTCTATAATAAAGAAAGCGATTTAGCTATATATTTTAGCACTTATAGCCTTACTAAGATTAAAATCTAATAGGTTAAGCTTATGCTAGTCTGCTATAATTGCTTTTCTATGTGTTAATAGGATCTAAGGGAGCTTTAGGATCTTATTATTAAGATTAACGGATTAGGGGCTTTGTTTACCTATAAATATATATTATATTTAGTAGTGAAGAGAATAGAAATCTAATAGAAAAATAGTAAAGCAGGTAGTAGGGCAGGTAAAAGGGTAGAAATCTGTAGTAGTTATTTAGATTTTAAAGATTTCTCTGCGTTTATATAATTACTAAAGAGCTATAATATTAATTATTAATTACTTCTCTTTAGTAGTACTAAGCTTAATAAGGCATTTGTATAGCGAATTTAAATCTATATATAGGATTATTAGAATTTTAGGCAGATTAAGCTAGTCCGTAATTATCTTAATAGTTATGCTAATTACATAGGCTATATTAGCACCTTAAACTATGCTATATAATTTAGAAGCAAGGGCGCTGCGTGTAACACACTTACACTTTGTTAAGCTATATGTGATAATATTGCCTTTTATTATAAATTAAGCCTTACTAAAGTCCTTGTTTCTAATTATAATAAGGTATTTAATCTAAGAGCTAAAGTCTTTATTATTTATAAAGGATCCGTTAATAAAGATAAAGAGATTCGCTCTTTTAAGGTTAATTAGGATATAATATAGCCCTTAATCTAGGTAATCTATTTACTACTAAAGCCTTTTATTAAGGAATTTAATATCCTTATTTATAAGATCTTGCTTTTATGCTATAAAAAAGAGGTTAAAGGCGGCTTTAGGTTACTAAATTATAGCAATATACACTCTATAAGCTCTTTATTAATAATATTCCTCCTAGCGCTTCTTTAGATTTTTATTAACAAGTTAAAGCTTGCTAATCTGCCCTTTTTAGCAGAGAGAAATAAAGGAATTAGCATTAAGGGTAAGCTTATAACTATTAAAGATTAAAGGGTAGTTTATTATAAGCTACTCCTTTAGTTTAGTAAGGAATTTAGTAGCTTATAGTTTATTTCCTTCTTAATTAGAAAATAGTTAATTAGCTAAGATAAGGGTATTATTAGTCTGCATACCTATAATGCTAAATTCATTTGCAGAGCTACTAATAAGGAGGCAAGGGTTGTATATAAAAGGCATTATAAACAACTTCTCGTGATAATACTTCTAATATATTACCCACTAGTATATGCTAGCCTTAGGGATTTTATAAAGAGGCTTAATAATTACTATAATTATACTAGGAGAATGCTAATCTCTAACTTCTTTAGGTAATTAGCATAGGATCTTATAGTTAAGGCTTATAATAAATTAAACATAGGCTTACGTAATATCTCTTAGCTTAATAAAAATATCCCTCTTTGTAAGTAAGGGAGCTAAAGTTATAATTAACTATTAACTTACTTATTAAATTATAAGAGCCTAGGTTAAGATTATTTGCTTCCTAGTATTATTATAAGCTTACACTATAAGTTATGATTTTTTATACGGTGCTAGGGTGCCTTTGCCTTTGATTTTATCTATAAAATAGCTATTAAAGATATATTATATACTATGTTTTTTAGTGTTATAAATCTTAAGTTAGAAGACTTCTTACTAGAGTAAAGTATTAAGTTTCTTCTACTAGAATGCCTTAAAAGATACTCCTATAGTCTTTATAATGCCTTACTAGTAGAGTTAATAGGCAAGGGCAAGATCTCCTTTTTTTTTTATAGTAAGAAATGCTTTAGTAAGCAGAGTGCCTTAAAGCATTAATTTCTTAAAGTCTTAGTTAATTAGAGGAGTCTTTTATAGTCTGCCTCTACCTTACTTAATAGGCTGCCTTTTAATAATGTTTTTATTAGAAAGGTTAAAGGTAACTTTCTTTATTAGTTTATATAGTTAATTATTATAATCCTCTTTATCCTTATTAGTAAGTAAAGGAGGAAGGGTCTCTTTATTAGCTATAGTCTTTAGATTACCTAAATTATATAGGAATAGCTTTATAATAATAGATTTAAATTTTATTAGTCCTAAAGGCATCTCTACTATATAGGTTATGCTTTTTATAGCTAAGAGTTTATAAGGACCTTACTAACTACCTTTCTTACGCTAGACTTATACCTTAGATTATAGCAGGATCTAGTAGGTTAGGAGAGTGTTAGGCTTATTATAGTAGGTAAGGGCATTACTAATCTAGCGCTTTGTAAGTAATTTGCAGGCTTTAAAGGTAGCTTTACAAATTACTTTAGCGTATTAAATAATAAAAAACGCTAGTAGTAAATCCTATAATAGTTATAGATATGCCCTAAACATAAGGAGTGTTAGAATAAGGCTGTTTAAGCTAGCAAAGTTATTAATAGCTTTTATAGCTATTTAAAGAAGGTAGTTTTGCTACACGTAGTCTTTAAGTTTACTTTTAATAATACTATACATATATTAGAGAGGAGTGTAATATCTTTTAACCTTTCTAATACTATTATAAGCTTCTATAGGAACCTTATTAACTTTAATTACTAACCCTTAGGCGTATTAACAAAATTTTGCTAATGCAAAGTTCTTCCTAGTATTATAAATAATATATTTAGGCAGTCTAAAATAACTATTAATCTAATAAGCTCTAATAGTGTTCTAAATGTCTCTAGTAGTTTGCTTCCTTAGTTTAAGAAAATAGGCAGCTTAGAAAGCTATAGTAGAATTTATAATATAGAGGACTAGCTTACTATTAATTTAGAGGATATTAATAATAATCTTATAATTAAACTTATAGTTATCTTTTAAAGTAAACTTAAATTAGCTAGGGCTCTTGCTATAAAGTTAACACTACTTATAGAAACTAGTAATTTTTTGCAGGATCTTTAGGTTAAATTCCTTACTAGCTTTGTAAAGAACCTTTTATAGTCTTTTAATTAAAGGGTAACTAAAACATTAATAAAGCTACTAAAGTTACGTTTTTATAAGAAAGAAAGTAACTACTATAGTTAGCTTAAGATCCTACTATAGATAACCTTATTATTAGGTTATAGGGATCTCTTTTATGCCTTAAATTAGCAGGTTCCTTAGGTTATTAAGCTTTACATTTATATAGTTTATATTAGTAATTAAGAATAAGAAGGGTGTTGCTATTAGTAGCATGTAGAATTTAATCTCTCTAAGCACTATATGTCATGAATAGGTCAGGGATATCAGAGTGAGAGATCAAGGAAGTCACGGCTTATTCGAAGGTATGTAGCAATAGGTAACGGTCTTAATTCTTGCCCCCTTCCATCTAATCTAGTTAGAGGTCTATGCTTATATAATCACAAGTGTTACATACCTCTAGTCCTTGCTATAAGTCTAGCGGTTATACCTCGCCATAAGTCTAGCGCTTATACGTAGCGAATAACCTTATTATATAACGCGAACCTAACAGAGGCTTGCTCGTGCAAATAGATCCTGTTAGCCTAAGGTAACCTTGTGGCTTTCTAGTCCTAACAGGGTAACCCTCTCTGCTTGTAACCGTCTTAGTTACAGAAGGTTCCCTTTGTATCGCCTAATTTAAATATTACAAACTAATCTTAAAAATTTCTAATGCTTCTAATCTATATATATCCTTTGTAATACCTGCGATGTCACTGCTTCCCTACTTCTAATTCCTGTAAACCTTCTTCCCCCTTATTTCTTAATCTTATTACTATACGCTAGCTTCCTCTTAAAGAATTCTTTAATTATATTCCTAAGGGACTTATAGATCTATAAAGTCACGGCAATGTATCTATGTATTCTTTAAGTTATTATACTCTTCCTATTTAATAAGGTACTTTTGTTAGTTTCCCTAATGCTTATAGGTAATAATTCCTTTTATAATATATAAAGGATCTTCTCCTGCAAGGAGAGGTACTTGCTATGTTGCTTCTAGTATGCTCTCTAGATCTCCCTTATATAATTCTAAGTTTAAAATATAAAAGATATTATAAAGTCTTGTGCCTTTTAGGAGCTTTATATAGTAAGCTAACCTATAATTTCTAATTAACTTAATAATTTTATAGGGTCCTAGGTACTTTGCCGCAAGCTTCTTACTTAGTTACTGCAGATTAATATTTCTTATAGACAAAAGAATATAGTCTCCTATATTAAATTTTATTAGTATTCTCTTTTAATTATAATACTTAGCTTATATAGCTTATATATATTATAGGAGCTTCTATGTCTCTTTGTGTTTGCGTTATAGCTTTGCTCTATATAACTTAGCTTATTTATTTATTATAGTAGTTATTCTCTTTATATATAACAGGCCTTTAGGTATAAAACCTTAAAGCGCCTTAGTAAAGGATTCGTGGAGAGAGCTATAGTAGCTTATATTATATATAAATTGCGCTATTAGTAAAAGGTTAACCTAATTAGTCTGTTTAGCGCTAGCAAAGGCTTGTAGATAATGCTTAAGCAATTAGTTTATTTATTTAGTCTAACTATCTGTTTAAGGATAGAATATAGTGCTTAGTTAATGCTTAGTTATAATATTATAGCAGAAGGTTTGCTAGAAAGAGCTTGTAAAAGTTGTTCTGTAGTTAGTTATAATGCCTTTTAGGATACTATAATCTTTAAAAACTAAATTAATAAAAAGCGTAGCTAAACTATTACTGCTTAATTGCTTTAATATTAGCATGTAAATAGCGTACTTTGTAAATTAGTTAATTATTACAAGGATAGCGTTATATATCTTAGATCCTAATCCCTTTACTAGTGAAAGTCCTATAATAAAGTCTATTAATAGCTCTTAGAAGGGTTAGTCTAGTATAGGGAGTATAGCGAGTTTGCTATAAGGTTAATGCTGCCTTAGCTTTAATACTTAATAATTAAAACAAGTGCAAACATGTTCTTTAATATCTTTTCTTATGCATAGCTAGTAGTATTAGTTAGTAATTTAATAGAGTGTTTTGCTAACTCCCTAATGCCCCGCGGCTTTATTATTATAAATAAGCATTAAGATCTCTTTACAGAGACCTAATAGAATATATATATAGTCTTTAAAAAGGAGTGTTCTATTTTTATTAATTAACTAACCTAAAGGGCTAGAGGCATCCCCTAAGCTTCTAACTAAAGGGTTAGAGATAGCCTCTTCACTATAACCTTAAGGGCTAGAGGCTTCCTCTTAATCTTTTCTTATTTTACTATCTAGAGGGTTAGAGACTTCCCCTGTATTTTAAGCTTAAGGGCTATAGGTATCCTCTAAGCTTTAAATAAGCTACTTAGTTTGCAAGATAAAGGCGTCCCCTCGCTACGCCTAGCTTAATTTATTATATATAGCCGCTTTTAGAGGTTCTATAGTATTAGCTCCACGCTATGCAAGACGCCAACTAAGGAAGCAGAGTCTAGCTATGAGAGCGCTGCTATGTTAACTTATTATTAGCATAAGGCTATTAAGTAGGATTAGTATCTATAACTCTAATAATATCTTAAACTATTCTAAAGAGCCGCTTATAAGCGTTGCTCTTTTAGTAGTTATACTATATACTTACTTTTTAAGGGCTATAGCATTCTCTAAGCATTTTAGAGAGCTGCTTATAAGCATTGCTCTCTTAGTAGTTATACTACATACTTGCTCTTTAAGGGCTATAGTATCCTCTAAGTATTGCGGGCTAAAGACCGCACTAATAGTAACTATTTCTTTCTTAATTAGAGGTAGTTTAAAGCTTAATTGCTTTAACTTTACACTAATAAACTTAGATAAAAAATGTGAAGCTTAAGAAGCTCCTATGTCTTTAACGCTAGTATTATAGTCTAACTTACAAGACAAAGGGTCTGCAGGGTTCTTAACCCCTAGCTTATATTTAATTATAAAGTTATATAAATTAAGTTTATTAAAGGCTTGTACTTGCCTGCTAGTAAGCTTAGGCTTTAACGCGAGATACTTATGATTAAGATAATCTGTAACAACCTAAATAGGTTAGGTACTATAGGCTATATAATATCTCTAATTCTTAAAGGCTTCTTAAATTACTAGTAGCTTAGTATTAGGAGTTAAATAGTGCACTTTAGCACCTAGCAGCTTCCTTAACGCGTACGCAACGGGATGCTATTAGTCTTCTTGCTTCTATAAAAGAATTACGCTAATTATAAAGCATAATATATTAGTCTTTATTCTTAATGGTGCAGCTAGATTAAAATATACTAGAATAGGTGCTGTGATAAAGCTTTGCTTAAGCGTCTTAAATGCCTTGCGCTTACAGGGACCTAATGTAAGTGGCCCTGTTATATTATTCCTTATTAAATTAGTAAGGGGAGCTATAATCTTGCTATATTTATAAATAAAATAATAGTAAAAGCTAGTAAACCTAAGAAATAATTACACGTCTTTAACACTATAAGGTTCTGGCTAATTTACTACTGCTTTAACTCGCTCTAGCTCTATAGTAATTCCTTCTGTTAATACTATATAGCTAAGAAAGTTAACTTTTATAGTTAAGAATTTACACTTCTTAAGGTTAGCGTAAAGCTTCTTTAAACGTAGCCTCTCTAAGACTTAGCGAATATACTACTTGTGCTTTACTAGATTACTGCTATAAATTAGAATGTTATTAAGGTAGATAATATAGATTAAATTAATAAGCCCTAAGAGGGTGTTATTAATAAATTCTTAGAAAGTAGCTAGGGCGTTAATAAGCCTAAAAGGCATTATAAGATATTTATAGTAACTATATTAATAATAAAAGGCAGTCTTTTACTTGTCTCCTTTGCTAATATAAAGCTAATTATACACGTCTTTTAAGTCAAACTTTGTATAGACCTTAGCTCCCTTTAATTTATTAAGAATCTCTAAGATTAGTAGTATAGGGGCCCGATTCTTTTGTGTAATTTTGTTAAGGCCTTTATAATCTATATACAGGCATAATTTGCCTCCCTTTTTCGGAATAAAGAGAATTAGGGCGCTAGCGGGACTAATTAAATAACGTATCTAGCCTCTCTCCTGCGCTATTATAAGGTATTTGTAGAGCTCTTCTAGCTCCCTTTCTATAAGGTTATATATTAGACCCTATAGGGGTCTTTAGTCTCCTTTAATTTTAATTAAATGCGTGCGACCTTCTAAGGAGGGCAACAAAGCTGCCTTTTTAAGGTTAAACACGTTCGCAAAATCTGCATAACACTTAGGCAGCTTCTTCGCGGGTGTCTTGCTGCTTGGTTTCTTCTTAGGTATACTTAGGTCTTTAGAGTCTATTCCTTTTAAAAAGCTAGCGCTAAGCACTAGTATTATAAATAACTCTTTTATCTCTTTGCGTAGTTACTTTGTTAATATAATAACTTTAATATGTTGTCTTATAATAGGGAAAATCCACTCTTATGTGTACTATAATAACACACGTAGATTTTTATTTCTAAACTAATCTATTTCTAGAAGAAGGTCTTCTAAAGTCTTAGCTATATAGCAGCTTATATAATAGATCTTTTCGCAACCTATGCTATTAAATACTTTGTAGAGTATATTAAGTATGCTATAGTGTTCTAGCGGCGTATTTGCTAATTCTATTAGCAAATTACTCCTTCTTACCTTTTTCTAATCTGTTTTTATTAGTAACTTAGGATAAATAATAGAATAAGTAGCACTAGTGTTAGCTAGCGCTAACTTTGCTATAACCTAGCGGTTTCCTAGCCTTAGGGATGCTTTAATACAAAATCTTATATTAGTCCCTAAAGCTAGAGCGCTTTCCTAAGCATAAGGCTTTTTCTCCTTTATATTAGGTCTAGTAGTGTTTAAATAGGTCGCTAGATTAAAGCAGTTACTTCTATATGTAGTAGCAGTATAGCTGCTTTTCTTGTAAATACTATAGTTAGGTTCTAGGCAATTTAGTCTTATATAGCCCTTCTTTTCACACTTATAATATATAGCCTCCTTTTCCTAGCTTTGCTATAAAGTACTTAGTTAGTTACTACTCTTTTCTTTTAGGTTTAGTAAAGTTTCTCTCTCTAAAGAGTCTGCCTAAGTTTTCCTCTTATTATACCTAGAAGAATTATTATAGTTGCCTCTATTACTATTAGATTTGTAATAGGAGATGCATTTGCTAATAAGTTTATACTAATCCGCTGCTTGTGTGCTGCTAATTAAATATATCTTTAAGCTATAGTTAAGGCCTGTTTAAAAAAGGCCTATCTTGTTCTTTATGTTTAATTAAGAAGGGAGTTTAGCATAGGTTTGTTTTTATTTTTTAAGGAATTTTTTAAAGTTAGTATAATTCGCTTGTTTAAAGCTAATAAGCTTTAACTATATGCTAAGGGAACAGCTCTCTTAATTATCTAGGCCTCCTTTAAGCTAGTTACAAAAGTTAGTCTATAAGAGGGGATTTTTAATATAATTCTTGCGAATTTTTTCTCCTATAGCCTAACGTTACTTTGCAGTACTAGTAAGGCAGGTGCTAGCATACAGGACCTTTGCGAAGTTAGTAGTGAATTAATAAGGATTTATTATAAATTATACTTTATAGTTACTAATAAAAGTCTTTAATTAAAGGGCATTCTAGCTACTATAAGAAGGCTACTTAAGAGGAGCTTGTATGAAGGTCTACTATAGATAATACGTAGCGGGTGTAATAGGAGCTATAGATGTATTCTCCTCTAGCAATTCTCTATTATTAATATTATGTATAAGTTCTTAGAGTTTTTAAAGTCACTGCTTCTTCCTTGCTTAATTAACGCGCTCTTAGAGCGCTAAGATTTTAGCATTATAATTATTACTAATAGGGGTGTCTTCTATAGCTACCACAGGCTCTTGCTAACTAGAGGGTATAATAGGTTATAGTAGTAATCTAGATATAATGCTAGCTCTAGGCATAGCTATAGGTCTTTGCGTAGATTTAGTGCCTTCTCTAGTAACTTCGCTGCTATTATACATTAAGTTATAAGTCTAAACTATAATAACTTTCTTAATCTAATAGTCTAATATAAATAAAAGAATTAAAATTATTATAAATAAGTTAGGGATATTAGAGTAAGAGATTAAGGAAGTTATAGCTTATTTAAAGGTATGTAGTAATAGGTAACAGTCTTAATTCTTGCCCCCTTCTATCTAATCTAGTTAGAGGTCTATGCCTATATAATTACAAGTGTTATATGCCTTTAGTCCTTGCTACAAGTCTAGCGGTTATACCTCGCCATAAGTCTAGCGCTTATACGCGGCGAATAACCTCGTCATATAACGCGAACCTAACAGAGGCTTGCTCGTGCAAATAGATCCTGTTGGCCTGAGGCAACCTCGTGGCTTTCTGGTCCTGACACTATAGGAACCTTTAAAGAACCTAGTAATAATGCTTTTCTAGCGCTAAAGGCAATATTATATTAACTTACAGATTAGTTAATTTATAGCGAGGGAAATAGGTATAAAAGGGCTTGGGCTTAAGCAATACTAACTATAAAGACTCCTATAGCGCTAGTGTTAGGAAGGATGCCTCTAAAGGTCTCTTTTAAATAGTATGCTTTAGCAAGGAAAACGTTATTAGACTAACGCTTTTTATAGGGATTACTATAGTAAAGAGCGTGTTTAAATAACTAGTCTTAAAGTATCTTAAGTACCTTACTGCTATTAGGGATCTTTATTAAGAGTGTTAACCTTTGTAGTACTATAGTAAGGAATTATAAAGGACCCGCAGGAGGATTAGAGTAGTTATCCTTTTTAGTCTTATTTAATAAAGCTATTATTACCTTAGTCTTAAAGATTAATTACTTAAGGTTATTAGGATTACTACTATTATTATCCTTGCCCTTAATATAAGCAAGGAATTACTACTACTTCTGCTTAGTTAGCCTATTATAATAGAATTTAGATTAATTCTAATGCTTTTGTAACGCCTTACGTTCTTTAGCAAAGTACTTTATAAACTAATACCCTTGCTTCTTATAAATAAAGCAGCGGCCCTTACAATAAATAAAGGGCTCGCGTTATTGCTATTAGAAGTCACAATTCTTCCTATAGTAATAATTAGTATAAAACGCAGCATTAGAGTTAACTTTAGCCTCTTTTTAATAGAATACACCACGCTTAGTAGCGTTTCTTTTAGCTTGCTTTACTCTAATACTTTTCTAAAGCTTTAACATTAGGTCCTTGTATATAAAGAGGCTATTATAAGCTATAAGGCTATATTTAGGGATATTATTAATAGTAGTAAGAAGCGTGTTTTGTATATTAATCTTATTATTCACATAGCCTCTAGTCCTATAATAAAGAGAGATAATCTTATTAAAGAGGAGGTTAAGGGCCTTAAGTATGCTCTTTTTAGGGTTTTTTCTTATTACCTTATGTAGTGTAATTATACAGAGGTTATTATAATAAAGCTAAGTAGTGTTAATAGTTTTAAAGCAGTCTTTAATAAATTTAACTATTTAGGTAAAAGTTATGCCTTTACTAAGGAGAAAGTCCTTATAATATATTAAAGCTTTTCCTTTAAATATTATAAGAAATGCCTTATAGAAAAGGGACTTTAGGAGGTTAATTTGCTTATAAAGGGCTTAGAAGGTCTTTAGCTTATTATTAAAGAAGTTATATATCTTTTTACTATACTTTTCCTTATTAAAGTAAATCTTATAAAGGTTTATAATCTTTTATAATACTATTACTAAATCTAATTCTAGCAGGGAGTAAAGTAAAGAATAAAAACGCTTATAAGATCTCTAATAATTAAGTTTATTATTAGGTATAGTAGCATATTACTACTATCCTTATTAAGTAACGTTTCCCTTAGGCTTTTATTATAGTAGTAAATCCTATATTTAAGCTACTTTAATACCTAGGTCTAGAACTAACCCTTAGGGCTATTATTAAGTAGGCTTATAAGATCTCCTATTAAAGTTAGGAAAGCCTAGGGGAGCTAACTATTATATTAGCTCTTGCCCTAAGCCTTAGGAAGGCCTATAAGGTGCCGCTTCTATTATATATAAATATCTTTACTAATCCGCTATACTAACTACTATAGGGGGTTAGTTTAGTTTATAAAAGCTCCTAGTAAGGCTAGGAGAAGCAAGGGAAATGTTACTTAGTCCCTGCTAGGGGTTAAGTTAACTCCCTTAGTAATAGTAATCTTCTAGATTTTATAAGAGCTTATAGTTACCTATAGGGTTATAACTTATTATAGGATTTAATACTACTAGCTAGTATTATAGGGATTTAGGGAGCCTAATCTTATAGGGTGTTTAAGGGGGTCCCCTATAACCCTACTAATTCCTAGGTTATACTATAGGGAAAGTGGTTAAAGCAAATAAAGGAAGAGAGGAATTCCTTATAAGGTAAAGATATAGATAATTCTTTAGTACTACTCTTTACTATATCTAGGAAGGTAATTCCTAAAGCTATTAATATAGGGTGCTATAGTAAGAGGGAGGATAGTTACTATGCTTGCTTACTAAAGAATATAATCTTAATTATAAGGGATGTAATAACTCTTTATTAGAATCCCTTAGTCTAGTCTTAGCTTGTATTACTATTATAAGCTTACTAGTAATAAATAATTAGTCTAATAGGAAGTAAATGTTACGTTTTTATAGGAAGTTATAAAAAACGCAAATAACTTTAGTATTCCTATGTTTAAAGGCTTCTTTAGTTTAGTTTATGAATTAGTCTCTAAGCTTTTGCTAAAGAAGCTTACTAGAGAGGTCTTTAGTCTTAGCTTTTATAATAAAGAAAGCGATTTAGCTATATATTTTAGTACTTATAGCCTTACTAAGATTAAAATCTAATAGGTTAAGCTTATGCTAGTTTACTATAATTACTCTTTTATGTATTAATAGGATCTAAGGGAGCTTTAGGATCTTATTATTAAGATTAACAAATTAGGGGCTTTGTTTACCTATAGATATATATTATATTTAGTAGTAAAGAGAATAGAAATCTAATAAAAAAATAGTAAAGCAGGTAGTAAGGCAGGTAAAAGGGTAGAAATCTATAGTAGTTATTAGTCTAGACTAATAAATTTAATTAAATTAAGGGCTTAATAAATCTTATAATAAACAAGAGATTTAATAATTCCTCTAACAGGCGTTTAAGGCTAGAAAGTGTGATGGTATTAGGCTTTGCCTAATGTGGGGCTGATGCGGGTGCGCATTAGTGGTTATGCGCACCTCGCCTCGCGCGTAGGGCTTACGCATAATAATAGGGGGGTATCTATAGTAAGGGTATAAAGGGGGCATAACAGGGTCTTTGTATTACCTTTCCTTCCTTTCTCTTTATATCTTTTAATAGCATTCTAATGCCTATTAGCAGTAGTAATAGGGCTAGTCTATAATATTTAAAAGATATTCTCCAGCCTTATGTTTCTTTTAGCTACTAAAATAAGTTAATATGCTTTTAAATATAAACATAAACACATAAGCTAATAGACCCGCTTTTCTTATAGTAAAAGATATAATAGTAATTCTTAACTATATTAATATAACCCTAACTATATAAGGTAACACCCTTATAGCTATATAATAATGCCTTAATGCCGCATAGGAGCAGGAAGATATTACTATAGCTATAATTTAAGCTATATAAGCCGCTGCTAACTATATAATCTAATCTGCTACTACTACTGCCTTAGCTATATCCCTTTCCTTGCTTATTAATACAACCCTCCCTTCTAAGGTAACTAACCTCCCTTCCCCTCTTACTACACTCCTAGTCTACTATAAGCTAATTTTAACTAGCTCTCCCTATAATAGTAAATAATCTACCTTTAATACCTAGCGCTTTTTTATAATATATAAGCTATAGGCAAATTATAACTTTATTAGTTTTACTATAAACTAGTAAATATTTATTTACTAAAACCTTTTATTTTTTATTTAAGCTAAGGTTACCTTATTCTTTAAGAAAAGGGATTTTATTTACTATAACCTAGCTACCTTTCTAGACTATCTCTCTAAGCTTTACTCTAACCCTTATTACTATAAGATAGCCTTTACTAAACTTAACTAAATAGAGCAAGCTAGTAATAAATCCTTTTTTGCCTTTTTTGTTTACTTTAAGTAAAAACTCTCCCTTATTAGTAGTATAAGCTAGGATAATAAGGTCTGTCTTGCTAAGCTATGCTATATACTTAATAAGCAAATACATAGTATATGTGTTAGCTATAGCATCTCCTATAATAATTATAACACTACTATAAAGTAGTACTATACTATTATCCTAGACCTTAAGACCTTTATACTTAAGAATTACTTCTACACTAGGTATTTAATAAATCCTCTAGCCTAGTATTACTATACTACTAACTATAAGGGGGATATAGCTATATTTAGGGTAAATATTATAGGAACCTAGGGTAAGGGTAGGAAGAAGAAGAAGCTAAAGGCTAAGGATATAGCCTTACCCTTTACTTAGGTATAAGCTAAGTAGGTAACTAACTAGGAGATAGCGCATTACTAGGAGTCTAGTGCTTACTTATGCTATAAAGAGATAAGTTATATAGCTTATAACTACTCCCTTCTTCCCCTTTTTTAGCCTAAGGTTTATATTTAGTAGGCTATTACTAAGGCTAATAACTATAAGTATAAGAAGAAGGAGGAGGATAGAATAGGAAAAGACTAGCCCTTATAGTAAGTCTTATGTAAGGGCTTCTAGGCTATATTATATAGTAGACTTTAGGTTAAAAGGAGGTAGAGTTAATAAAGTATAATAAAATTTATAAATATATAAATTACTTAGCATTCTCTATTCCTATTTTTTTTAACTTATTCTTCTTTATAAACACCCTAATTAACTATAGCTATAAGTGCTATAGTATTATTAGTAAGTCTACTACTTAATAGCTAGGCCTTAAGCTTATCTAGCTACCTTTAAGGCGCTAGGTAAGGACTGCTATTAAGGTTTAATAGTAGGGATAATAAGCACTTAAGAGGGAGTCTAGTATTACTTACCTTACCTACACTATAATTAATATTAATAGCTAGTAGTTATTTATTTGCCTTTATATAGTCCTAGGCCTTGCCTAGGACATAATCTTTAGCCTACTATAAATAGAATACTATAATATTACCCTCTATGCCGCTTAGTAGGAGTTAATAGTAGGCGTAGCAGAAAGCCTTATAGTATAGGAGTCCTTAAGTCGCGCCTAGGGCAAGGCTATATAGGGCATAATAGGGTCTGCCTTTATAGCTATAGCTAAGCAAGCTTACTGCCTTTAGGATATAACTATTTAGTTTATAAGCACTAGCTTATATAAGTTAATGTTTATTCTTTAAGTTACTACGCCTAAGTTATAGCCTAAGGACCCCTATATAGCCCTACTAGCTAAGCTTTATAACTTTACTAATCTCTTTAATAAGTCTAAGGCAAACGCTCTCCTACCTTATTATAGCACCTTAAACTACTATATTTATCTTTATAAGTCTTTTAATAAGTCCCTTCCCTCTCTCCCTTAGGGCTTATTATACTCTATGCCTTAGGACTAGTTACTTAAGCTCTAGCAGTAGCTTATAAAGCTCTTAAATAAGGGATAAATCTAAGCTAGCTTTTCTTTAGTAGCTACTCTAGTCCTCTTAGTTAAGAAGGCTAGTAAGGGCTAGTGGTTTTGCGTGGATTACTATGCTCTTAATAAAATTATAAAGCAGGACTACTACCTATTACCTCTTATTAAGAAAACCCTTTACTCTCTAGCTTATGTATAATAGTTTACTAAGGTAGATATTTAGGCGGCTTTTTATAAGCTATAGGTTACTAAGGGGGACAAGGCTTTTATAGCGTTCTAGACGTGGTTTAGGCTGTTTAAGTGGCTTATCTACCCCTTTAGCCTAGTGGGTACGCCTACCACTTTCTAGCGTTATATTAATAACGCCCTTAGTAATACCCTTAGCGACTTTATTATAGCATACTTAAATAATATCCTAGTTTATTCTAGTAGCTTAAGGCGCAACTATTTGCGGAAGGTTTATATAGTTTTTAGCTGCTTATAAGCGGCGGGCCTTTACCTTAACCTTAATAAGTCTGTCTTTACTACCTAATAGGTCTACTACCTTAGGTATATTATTATAGTAGGCAAGAGCGTGCGCCCTAACCCTGCTAAGGTCTAGGCTATTTAGGACTAAGCAGCCCTAATAAAGCTATAGGGTGTACGTAGCTTCCTTAGTTTTGCGAATTTTTACTATAACTTTATTCTAAATTTCTCCTAAGTTACTAACCCCTTTTATAATCTTATAAAAAAGAGTGTCCCCTTTGTCTAGGGGCAGCAGAAGGCTTATGCTTTTAATAAGCTTAAGCGCCTCTTTATCTTAGACTTAATTCTAGCTTAATAGAACCCTAACTAGAATATAATAGTTAAGGCAGACTACTCTAGTGTTGCCCTTAGTAATTACCTTCTCTAGCTCTAGATAAATAGTGTTTAGTACTCTATTGCCTACTACTTAGCCTAGCTAACCCCCCCTTAGTAAAACTATACTATTTATAATAAGAAGCTCCTAGCTATTATCTCCTGCCTTAAGGCATAGTTAGCTAAGCTCTAGGGTATCTCTAAGCCCTTTACTATTTACACTAACTATAAGAGCCTTAAGTACTTTATAACCCCTAAAATTATAACTAAGCATTAGGCTTACTAGGCTAAGACACTCTTATAGTATTATTACTACCTATAATACTAACCTACATAGCACTAGTAGTATACTAATACACTCTCCTAATAGGGCTAGGATAAGGTAGAGCTAACCCTATAGTATAGCTACCTCCTTTAACCTCTACTTATCTAGGCTATTTTTATAAGTAACCCTAACCCCTTTAGCACTAATATTATATTACCCTCTAGTAACTAGGTCTTTTCCTCTCCCTACCTTTAGGCGCTTTAGGATATAGTAATTGCTTATAATATAGCATACTACTACTACCTTACTACTATCTATAGGAATATATAATAATTCCCTATAAAGGCTAAGACAAGGGAGTAGATTATAGACTATAGTATTAGTACTTATAGGGTGCTTTAGTTTTATAGCTAGATATAGGTGCCTTAATAAGAGCTATTAATAACTACCCTTATCTAGAAGTACTATAAGTTACTAGTAGTAGGCTATTTAGGTTATAACACTACCTTCTAGACCCTTTAGTAATAGTTTTACTAGGCAGGCATGTCCTAGGATATTGCCTACTATGTCTAGAATTATTATTACTATAGTAGCTATAAGAGCCGCTAGCAGTAGTAGGGCCTCCTAAAACCCCTCCCTATCCCTAACTACTTCTAGTCCTAGATCTTAGTTAACTTTATAATAGGCCTGCCTATGCGTAGGCTATCTAATCCCTCTTCCCTTATAGTAATTATAAACCACTATTCTAAGTTTGTTTAGCTTAAGGCTATAACTAGTATCTCTACTAAGGTATATATAGAGAGGTTTAAGATATGCTAGTAGTAGTTTTATAGGTTCCTTACCTTTATTATTACTAACTATAGTTTAGACTAGCTAAGTAAGTTCTAGACTACCTTATGCTTAATTATTAAGACTAAATAATTACTTTCTACCTCCTACTACCCCTAGACTAATAGGGGCATAAAGCAGGCTAACTAGGAGGTGTAGGCTATTCTATGTTTTTATATTTTCTTTTTATAGTTTAATTAGCCTAAGCACCTAGTAGCATGCTAGCTTACGCTTAATAATTAGGCTTCCTTTATTACTAGCTTTAGTCTAAACTAGCTGCTTTATAAATATAATATTAATCTAGTTTAGGTTCCTACAGACCTTACTCCTAGCGCTACTATAAGCGCAGGACAGGTAGCCTAGTTTACCTTATAACTTTGGAAGGCTTCTAAGCTAGCCTAGGTGGCTATTACCTTTGCTTAGCAATAATAGTAGGATAGTATAGCTACCTCCTATTGCCCCACAGAGTAGTTTTAGGTTAGGAACTAGGTATAGCTCTCCTTTTATTATATTAAAACTAACCGCCCCTCTAAGAAGCTAGACTAGGTAGTAGCTAAGTACTATATTATAGCTATTCCTACACTGCTAATAGTCTATCTTAACGTGCCCTAGGGTATTTACTTTGTTTTTTATATTAACCTTATTAAGCGCGCTACTACTAATTTACTCCCTAGTTAGCTCTAGTATAATATATGCCTAGGGCTTGCGTAAGTGTAGAATAATAAGAATAATAAGCTCTATAAGGAATACTAGGTTAAGAAGGTGCTAGTAGCCTATAACACGCAGGGCTATAGGCACTATTAGGACGTTCTTATTAAATAAGTAGGATACTTAATGCTAATATAAGAGCTGCTTAAGAACCTAGCAAACATATAAGCCCTAGTAGACTATAAGGCGGAATAGGGTAGTATATAGTATAATAATAGTCCCTAGTAGGTTCTTAAATAGGGTTCTCTTATAAAGCTATATATATTTACTACTTAGGGCCTAACTTAGCCTTAATTAGTCTCCTTCCCCCTCTCTCCTACCTGCTCTTCTTCCTTCCCTGCCTTAGTAAACCTTATATTAGTTACTAGGTAACTCTAGGGGTAGCTTATTATTATAAGGGTTAGGGGAGGGGGTATTATACTATATCTAGGATAGCACTATTAAGATTACCTATATATCCCTCTTATCTCTCTCTTAGTAGTGTTAATAGCTCTCTAGTATATGCCCTTATAAGGCGTGTTAGGGGTATTAGGGGGTGTTTAGTAATTCCTTTACCTATAAGCTAGGCCTATAGGATTGCTATAGTAGCTATATAATGCTTTATAGTATTACTATCTACTTCTTTATAGCCCTTTATATAGCCCTAAAGGACTATATAGTATACTACTAGTAGCTAGCTATAGCCTAGGTATTCTACTCCCCTTACGTAAATAACACACTTCTAAGCTAGGTAAGGGGTTAGACTAGCAGCTATATAGTGCCCTAGATAAGGGCATTAGGGAATATAAGGAATAGGTTAGTAGCTATATTACTAGGTAGTATAAGCGCAGCACTCCTTATAATAGGCGCGTTATTAGTAGGTATAGCAGTGGCAGGGGCGTTATAAATAGTCTAAATAGTAACTAGGGCATACTTAGTATAGTAGTATAGGTTAGTAAATCTATTACCTAGGGCGCGGAATTTAGGTATTAAGATAGCAGCTATCTAGATCTGCTAGGTCCCCTTATAATATACCTCTAGTGTAATAATAGCATAGCCCCTAGCTATAGCTTATATTAGGGCGCGTATAGTGTGCTTAATATAAGAATTAGCCGCTAGTATACGCATATCCTATATGCATTTCTAGCGGCCCTTTTAGTAGCTCTTATATAACTTCCCGCAGGAACTATACTTATAGTCTAGTCTGCCTAATTAGATAGTAATAAGAATACACTAAATATAGGGCAGGTTAATAGTTATAGGCATAGTGTTGCCCTCCTTATTAGAGTTTTCTTTTATAATAAACTTACCTAAGGCCTATTGTTGATTCGTACACAGGCGAATCAATAACAAAGGTACAAGAAATAACAAGCAATACGCGCGCAAAAGGAAGTACTAGGATTCTAGTTAACGTTGTTAATATATTACTATCTAGCTGGCTGAGTGGGAGGCCTTTTGGTAGTTTTCGTGATGCGCAAAGTTGTGGGTCACGTGACCGGCGCACTAGCTACCTATCTAAGGCGAGCTCGGATGTGGCTAATTAGGATACGCTAGGTCTATATTAACCTAACCCGTTGCGTTAATATTAACACTAGCACTCTTCTCTTTTTATGCCAGAAATTAACGTAACACAAAGAGCCTCTAATCCTTCCCTGCTAAATATATTAAACACTTAGCTAATTAAATCTAATCCCTTAATTAGATCCTTACACAAAGTAATAAAGGAAATAGCGACAGTCATCACAACACAACAGGTACTAATTAGTATAACCCTAATATCCCTAAAACACATATAACACGCTACAGTCATAGCTAAAGAAATAAATATAAAAGTTATTACAATTACATACATTATAACGCTACTACTTAAGATCTATAACTCTTAATAGGGCAGTTGCTATTACAAAGATTAAAGTATATATACTTCTTATAATAACTCTTATAATAACCTTTTTATTAGGTCTTATGCTACTCTTTTCACCTAACCTTCTATCCTAATTATAATCTTATTTATATTAATAAGGGTCTTAAGCGCTTAGTTTAGTAAAGTCTTTGTTATTATATTAGCTAGGTTATCTTTGCTATTAATCTAGCGGATTTTAAAGATTTCTCTATGTTTTTATAATTACTAAAGAGCTATAATATTAATTATTAATTACTTCTCTTTAGTAGTACTAAGCTTAATAAGGCATTTGTATAGCAAATTTAAATCTATACACAGGATTATTAGAATTTCGGGCAGATTAAGCTAGTCTATAATTATCTTAATAGTTATGCTAATTACGTAGGCTATATTAGCACCTTAAACTATACTATATAATTTAGAAGCAAGGGCGCTGCGTGTAACACGTTTACACTTTATTAAGCTATACATAATAATGTTACCTTTTATTATAAATTAAGCCTTGCTAAAGTCCTTATTTCTAATTATAATAAGGTATCTAATCTAAGAGCTAAAGTCTTTATTGTTTACAAAGGATCTGTTAATAAAGACAAAGAGATTTGCTCTTTTAAGGTTAATTAGAATATAACACAGCCCTTAATCTAGGTAATCTATCTACTACTAAAGCCTCTTGTTAAGGAATTTAATATCCTTATTTATAAGATCTTGCCTTTATGCTATAAAAGAGAGGTTAAAGGCGGCTTTAGGTTAACAAATTATAGTAATATACGCTCTACAAGCTCTTTATTAACAATATTCCTCCTAGCGCTTCTCTAGATCTTTATTAATAAGTTAAAGCTTACTAATCTGCCCTTTTTAGCAAAGAGAAACGGAGGAATTAGTATTAAGGGTAAGCTTGTAACTATTAAAGATTAGAGGGTGGTTTATTATAAGCTTCTCCTTTAGCTTAGTAAGGAATTTAGCAGCTTGTAGTTTGTTTTCTTCTTAATTAGAAAACGGTTAATTAGCTAAGATAAGGGTATTATCTATCTACATGCCTATAATACTAAATTTATCTACGGAGCTGCTAATAAGAAGGCAAGGGTTGTACGTGAAAGGCATTATAAATAACTTCTCGCGATAATGCTTCTAGTACATTGCCTACTAGTGCATGCTAGCCTTAGGGATTCTATAAAGAGGCTTAATAATTACTATAATTATGCTAGGAGAATACTAATCTCTAACTTCTTTAGGCAATTAGTATAGGATCTTATAGTTAAGGCTTGTAATAAATTAAATATAGGCTTACGTGATATCTCTTAGCTTAATAGAGATGTCCCTCTTTGCAAGTAAAGGAGCTAAAGTTATAATTAACTATTAACTTGCCTATTAAATTATAGGAGCCTAGGTTAAGATTATTTGCTTACTAGCATTATTGTAAGCTTATATTATAAGTTATGATTTTTTATATAGTACTAGGGTGCCTTTGCCTTTAATTTTATTTATAAAATAGCTATTAAAGATGCGTTATGTGCTGTGTTTTTTAGCGTTATAGATCTTAAGTTAGAAGACTTCTTGCTAAAGCAAAGCGTTAAGTTCCTTCTACTAGGATGCCTTAAAAGGTGCTCCTGTAGTCTTTATAATACCTTACTAGCAGAGTTAATAGGCAAGGGCAAGATCTCCTTTTTCTTTTATAGTAAGAAACACTTTAGCAAGCAAAGTGCCTTAAAGTATTAATTTCTTAAAGTCTTAGTTAATTAAAGGGGTCTTTTGTAGTCTGCCTCTGCCTTGCTTAATAAGCTACCTTTAAATATTATTTTTATTAGGAAGGTTAAAGGTAACTCTCTTTATTAGTTTGCGTGGTTAGTTATTATAATTCTCTTTATCCTTATTAGTAGGTAGAGGAGAAAGGGTCTTTTTATTAGCTATAGTCTCTGGATTGCCTAAATTATATAAGAATAGCTTTATAATAATAAATCTAAATTTTATTAGTCCTAAAGGCATTTCTACTATATAGGTTATGCTTTCTATAGCTAAGAGTTTGTAAGGACCTTACTAACTACCTTTCTCGCGCTAGACCTATACCTTAAATTATAGCAGGATCTAGTAGGTTAGGAGAGTGTTAGGCCTATTGTAGCAGGCAAGGGCATTACTAATCTAGCGCTTTGCAAGTAATCTGCGGGCTTTAAAGGTGGCTTTGCAGATTGCTTTAGCATATTAAATAATAGAAAACGCTAGTAGTAAATCCTATAATAGTCGCGGATATACCCTAAATATAAGAAGTGTTAGAATAAGGCCGTTTAGGCTAGCAGAGTTATTAATAGCTTTCATAGCTATTTAAAGAAGGTAGTCTTGCTATATATAGTCTCTAAGTTTGCTTTTAATAATGCTATACGCACGTTAGAGGGGAGCGTGATATTTTTTAACCTTTCTAACACTATTATAAGCTTCTACAGGGACCTTATTAACCTTAATTACTAACCCTTAGGCGTATTAATAGAATTTAGCTAATGCAAAGTTCTTCCTAGTATTGTGAATAATCTATTTAGGCGGTCTAAGATAACTATTAATCTAATAAGCTCTAATAGTATCCTAAACGTCTCTAGTAGTCTGCTTCCTTAGTTTAAGAAAACAGGTAGCTTAAAAAGCTATAGCAAAATCTATAATATAGAGGACTAGCTTGCTATTAATTTAGAGGATATTAATAATAATCTCGTAATTAAACTTATAGTTATCTTTTAAAGTAAACTTAAATTAGCTAAGGCTCTTACTATAAAGTTAACACTACTCGCAGAAACTAGTAATTTTTTGTAGGATCTTTAGGTTAAATTCCTTACCTGCTTTGTAGAGAACCTTTTGTAGTCTTCTAATTAAAGGGTAACTAAAACATTAATAAAGCTACTAAAGTTATGTTTCTATAAGAAAGAAGGCAACTACTATAGTTAGCTTAAGATTCCACTATAGATAACCCTATTATTAGGTTATAGGGATCTCTTTTATGCCTTAAATTAGCAGGTTCCTTAGGTTATTAAGCTTTATATTTATATAGTTTATATTAGTAATTAAGAATAAGAAGGGTGTTGCTATTAGTAGCACGTGGAATTTAATCTCTCTAAGCACTATAGGAACCTTTAAAGAACCTAGTAATAATGCTTTTCTAGCGCTAAAGGTAATATTATATTAACTCGCGGATTAGTTAATTTATAGCGAGGGAAATAGGCATAAAAGGGCTTAGGCTTAAGTAATACTAACTATGGAGACTCCTATAGCGCTAGTGTTAGGAAGGATGCCTCTAAAGGTCTCTTTTAAATAGTATACTTTAGCAAGGAAAATATTATTAAACTAAGGCTTTTTATAGGGATTACTATAGTAAAGGGCGTGTTTAAATAACTAGTCTTAAAGTATCTTAAGCACCTTACTGCTATTAGGGATCTTTATTAAGAGTGTTAACCTTTGTAATGCTATAGTAAGGAATTACAAAGGACCTGTAGGAGGATTAAGGTAGTTATTCTTTTTAGTCTTATTTAATAAAGCTATTATTGCCTTAGTCTTAAGGATTAATTACTTAAGGTTATTAGGATTATTACTATTATTATCCTTGCCCTTAATATAAGTAAGGAATTACTATTACTTTTGCTTTATTAGCCTGCTATAATAGAATTTAGATTAATTCTAACGCCTTTATAATGCCTTATATTCTTTAGCAGAGTGCTTTGTGGACTAGCACCCTTGCTTCTTATAAATAAAGCAGCGGCCCTTATAATAAATAAAGGGCCTGTGTTATTACTATTAGAAGTCACGATTCTTCCTATAGTAATAATTAGTATAGAATGCAGTATTAGAGTTAACTTTAGCCTTTTTTTAATAAAACACACTACGCTTAGTAGCGTTTTTTTTAGCTTGCTTTACTCTAATACTTTTCTAGAGCTTTAACGTTAGGTCCTTGTATATAAAGGGGCTATTATAGGCTATAAGGCTACATTTAGGGATATTATTAATAGCAGCAAGAAGCGTGTTTTGTATGTTAATCTTATTATTTATATAGCCTCTAGTCCTATAATAGAGAGAGATAATCTTATTAGAGAGAAGGTTAAGGGCCTTAAGCATACTCTTTTTAGGGTTTTCTCTTATTACCTTATGTAGCGTAATTATACAGAGGTTATTATAATAAAGCTAAGTAGTATTAATAGTTTTAAAGTGGTTTTTAATAGATTTAACTATTTAGGTAAAAGTTATGCCTTTGCTAAGGAGAAAGTCCTTATAATATATTAAAGCTTTTCCTTTAAGTATTATAGGAAATGCCTTATAGAAGAGGGACTCTAGGAGGTTAATTTGCTTACAAAGGGCTTAGAAAGTCTTTAGCTTATTATTAAAAAAGTTATATATCTCTCCACTATACTTTTCCTTATTAGAGTAAATCTTGTAAAGGTTTATAATCTTCTATAATACTATTACTAAATCTAATTCCGTTAGGAAGTAAGGTAGAGGATAAAAACGCTTATAAGATCTCTAATAATTAAGGTTATTATTAGGTATAGTGGTATATTACTACTATCCTTATTAAGGAACGTTTCCCTTAGGCCTTTATTATAGTAGTAAATCTTATATCCAAGCTGCTTTAATACCTAGGTCTAGAACTAACCCTTAGGGCTATTATTAAGTAGGCTTATAAGATCTCCTATTAAAGTTAGGAAGGCCTAGGGAAGCTAATTATTGCGTTAGCTCTTGCCCTAAGCCTTAGGGAGGCCTATAAGGTGCCGCTCTTATTATATATAAATATCTCTACTAATTTGCTATACTAACTACTATAGGAGGTTAGTTTAGTCTATAGAAGCTCCTAGTAGGGCCAGGAGGAGTAAGGGAAATATTACTTAGTCCCTGCTAAGGGTTAAGTTAACTCCCCTAGTAATAGTAATCTTCTAGGTTCTATAAGAGCTTATAGTTAGCTATAGGGTTATAACCTATTATAAAATTTAATACCACTAGCTAGCGTTATAGGAATTTAGGGAGCCTAATCTTATAGGGTGTTTAGGGGGGTCCCCTATAACCCTATTAATTCCTAGGTTATACTATAAGGAAGGTAATTAAAGTAAATAGAGAAAGAGGGGAATTCCTTATAAGGTAAAAATATAGATAATTCTTTAGTATTACTCTTTACTATATTTAGGAAGGTAATTCCTAAAGCTATTAATATAGGGTGCTATAG
>SRQA01000167.1:0-32961 GCA_018360365.1 Claviceps citrina
TAACAAAGGCAAAGAGGGCTTTTCCTGGGGGGGTCTTTGAGGTTCTTTGTGATGTCTCCAGGGCTCTTCGTAAGAGGGTCTTCGAGGGTCTTCGCCAGGTCTCCAAGGGTCTTCTTCGTGAGGGGGTCTTTGCGGCATTCTTTGAGCTTAAGCTATGTTTACAAGCTGCTGAGGGAGGCTTGTGCGGTTAATCTTAATATAGATGCCTCCTCTTACAAGGAGGGTTCTGAAGCTTCGAAGAAGATATACAGGGACTCTCTCGAAGTCATCTTCAGTCCAGAGGATAAAGTCTGTTATAAAGCTTTCCTAAAGAGTCTCTGCATAGAGGGGCTTGTCATCTTCTAGCACATATCCCTAGATAAATCGGGCAATCTTCCCACAAAGCTCTGATTGTAAGGCTTTTAAAGGGTTAAAAGGCTTCTAATCACGCTCTTCACAGGTGTATTCATGCTAGTTTTAGGGCATTAGGCTCTTAAACCTTGTAATGCAGCGAGGGAGCAGGGGAGTCTCCATCTTTGAAGTATTTTATCGGCCGGGGGGGGGTATCTTATTGAATCGGTCGGGATCGAATTATAAGATCGGGGTCGTAGGGTCTGAAGCCAAGGGAAGCCAGGCTTGCAGAGGGGTTCGTGATCGAGGTCGGAAGGTCTGAAGCCTAGGGAAGCAGGGCTTGCAGAGGGGTTCGTGATCGAGGTCGGTGAGGGGTCTGAAGCCGAGGGAAACCGGGCTTGCAGAGGGTCTTTCGATGTGATTAAGGTCGGAAGGTCTGAAGCCTAGGGAAACAGGGCTTGCAGGGGGTCTTTCGATGTGATCGAGGTCGTGAGGGGTCTGAAGCCGAGGGAAACCGGGCTTGCAGAGGGTCTTGTGATCGTGAGGTCTGAAGCCTAGGGAAGCAGGGCTTGCAGAGGGATCTTCTTAAGGTTCTTGACAAGGGTACAAAACGGCTATCTTATAGGCGGGCTTAAAGGATTAAGCTGACCTGTGATAACGGAATTGCTTAAGTACAAAGCGGCTATCTTGTAGACAAACTTAATAGATAAGCTGGTCTGTGATAACAGAATTGCCTTAGCACAAAGCGGCTATCTTATAGGCGGGCCTAGAGGACTAGGCTAACCCGTGATAGCGGAATTAGCTCTTCTGTATTAATCCTTACAGATCTGTGGTCTCTTTATAACCTGCGTGAATTACCACGCGGCTAATCTAGACCAGACCACTAATTAGTGTTAGATTAAACAGGTTAATCAAAGTGACATCTAGTCATAGGTATTGCGTACGCAATAAGGGGTACCGGTCAGGTTTAAATAGTTCTTAGTTCTTGGTTCTTGGTTCTTCTATCTAGTGAGGCAGCCCGCAATCCCCCTTTATAGGGGGGGGTTATGGGCTGCAAAGGTTATGCGCAGGGGGTTATGTGATTGGTCACATGCTCGCTTGCGTTGCCAGCGGGCCGCAGCGTGGCCCGCCAGCTTGGCGCGTCCGCCACGGGCGGCACGGAATAATCTTGACCCGTGATGTGAGGGATTATTCCGACAATAAGCTAAGAGATAATAAAAAAAAAAGTTATGTAATAATATGCGTGTGTGTGTAGTGTTTGTTATTATAATCGCTATAATGTGTGTGATATAATATAATTAATAATTAGTTATATATATTATAATTAAGCCTGTAGTTATATAGTTAGTATGCTTTATAATAGTGTTTTATAGTGTTTTAGTAATATATATCCTATAACTATATGCGAAGGAGAGGGGTCTTTAAAGGAAGGAGGTTATTATAAGAAGAAGCAGAATTTGCTAAAGGCAGCAGCTTGCTATAAGCAGCCCCTAGCAGGGCCCCTAGAGGGAAATAATTATAAAAGGGGGTAATTAATAGAAGGGGTAATTAATAGAAGGGGTAATTAATAAAAGGCGTGATAATTAATAGAAGGCGTGATAATTAATAGAAGGCGTGATAATAGAAGGAGTGTTGTAATCGCGCGATAATGTTCTTCCGCCCCGGCTTTCATAGCTTTGCGCCTTATGGCAGGGTATTCACCCGCTGACATTAACCTACGTATAGGAGTGTTGGATAAGCACAGGTAAAAGATACCTATGGGTTACGCGTAACCGTAGGTAAAAGTTGTGTACATATAAGGGGGTTTTATTTAGTTATATCTTCTAAGAGGAAGCTATTTAAGGGGTCTGTTATATGCCTCCCTTTATATATGTTAAACTCTGCGTGCCCCTATATTTACGTGGTGGTTTATAGTGCGGCTAATTATATTATATATATCCTTGCTTAGCTAGGCAGAGCCGTAGGCTAAGCTAAGGGTGCTAAGGTTAACCTATAATATGTGCGATGATTCTAACACTAGGAATTCTCTCTTTTTATTATAAAAGTTATTATAATTACATATAATAAAAGGGAGCTGCTTAAGATATATAAATCTTAAGTATAGTAGCTATAGCTAGTAGATTTAGATATAGAGATCTTAAGCAGTGTGGCAGTAGTAGTAAAAAATCCTAGTCCTCTAGCTCTTCTATAGTAATAATATAAGAAAGGTTAAAGGGTTATATATATAAAGATAAGATAAAAAGAGAAGGAAAAAGAGTATGTTTTCTAGCATTATAAGATTAAATAATATCCTGCATATTAGATTAATCCTATAGTTACAGCGTGCGCTAAACCTAGCCTTTAAGCTAAATCGTGACTTTATTATTGTTAATAAGAGCCTTAAGTATATAATTTAGCGATGACTTTGTTATTATGTTAGCTAGGTTATCCTTCCTAAGGATCTATTAGATCTTAAAGATCTCGCAGCGCTTGTATAATTGCCTTAGGGCTATAATATTAATTATAAGGCGCTTCTCTTTTGTGGTGCTAAGCTTAATAAGGCACTTATAGAGGGAATAAGAGTTAGTGCAGAGAATAAGAGGGATATTAGGTAAAGAGAGCTAGGTTATAATTATATTTAGGGTTATGCTAATTACATAAGCTATATTAATGCCTTAAACCATACTATAGAGCTTAGAAGCTAGTGCGCTTTAAATAACATACTTACACTTTATAGAGCTATACATAATAATATTGCCTTTAAACGTAAACTCTGTGTTATTATTATAAAGGGAGCTTTCGTTACTAATTACAATAACGTACCTAATCTGTAAGCTATAATTATAGTTGTTTACAAAGGAGCTATTAATAAAGATAAAGAGCTTTAAAGTTATAAGATTAAGTAGTATATATATTAATCCTTAGTCTGCGTGCTATATTTACTACTTAATCCTTTTATTAAGGGCCTTAATATTATTAGCGTTAGGTTACTATTTTTAGGCAGTAGCAGATAAGTTAAATAAAGCTTTAGGTTAGCATATTATTATAATATATGCTCTATAGGCTCTTTGCTTTACGTATTCCTTTTAGGCAGTCTCTAAAGAGAGGTTAATTAGCTTAAGTTTAGAGGCTTAACCTTTTTGCTACAAATATATTATAAAATCTATTAAGAGCGTTAGCTTATAACTATTAAAGAGGAGTGTGTTATTTAGCGTAAGCTTCTCTTTAGGCTTTATAGTAAAATTAGCCTTAATTAATTAATCTTCCTTATGGTTAGAGAAAGGCTAGTTACTAAGGATAAGAGTATTATTTGTTTATATGCCTATAATACTAAAGGCATTATTAGAAGTAATAATAAGTATATAGGAATTATATAAAGAGGTTATTATGCTAAGCTTTTTATAGTAGTGTGTAAAGTATATTACCTACTAATATATGCTAGCTTTCGCAATGCTATAGAGGGGTCTAATTACCACTATAATTATGCCTTAGGGATACTAGTCTTTAATTTCTCTAGGGAGGTGCGCTAGTATTATGCGATTAAGGGTAGTGTTTAACTATATATATGCTTATGTAATATTATAAATCCATATATAAATATCTCTCTTACTAAGCAAAGGGGCAAGGGCTATAATAAGCCTCTAGCTTACGCGTTAGATTATTAGGGATTGCGTTAAGATAGTCTCTTGACTAGTATTATTATAGCCTTAGATTATAAGGCAGGATTTCTTATATAGTTTGTTAGTGCCTTTGCCCTTAATCTCTTTTATAAGGCGGCTCTTAAAGATGTATTCTATGCTATGTTTATGTAGGTTAAAGGGTTTAAAGTAAAAGATATTATAGGCTAGCAAAGCCTTAATTTCCTTATAGTTAGAGAGCTTAAAAGGCTTGCCTAGGGTTATAATCTTTCCTTATTAGTACAGATTATTTGCTAGAGCTATGTCTGCCTTTTCTTTAGTAGAGAGGAAGGCTATAATGCCTTTATACGTAAGGAATGCCTTAAAGAATATAATCTCTATAAAGTCTTTGTTAATTAGAGGGGTCTTTTATAAATATTTATAGCCTCTCTTTACCTAAGGGGTTATAATCTCTTGTAAGCCTTCCGCAGCTTTGTTTTGCTCTAGCATTATAGTGGGTGCTAGGTTTATGGTTAATTAGACCTCTTTGTTAAGGAATCTAATCTTATAAGGCCTTTTGTAGCCTCTCTTTGTAGGAGGGCTACTGCTAGTGTTAGTTAGTATAGTATAGTTAGCGCCTTTATTAGTACTATTAGCATAAGCAGCAATATTATTATTATTATAAGCCTCTAGGTCTATAAGATTAAGTGGTTTAATAATTTAAAGGGCTTCTTCCTTAAGGGATATATTATAAAGGAAGGGCTTAATAGATATAACGCTAAATTAGGCTAGGCTATAAGGTATTTCCACTATATAGGTCTCTCCTTTAGTGGATAAGAGCTTAAAGGGTCCTTACTAGCTATCTTTCTTATACTAGACCTAAACATCTAATTATAGTAGGAGATAATAGGTTAGAAAGGTTATAGGTTTATTATAAAGAGCGAGGGCGTTTTGTACTTAACGCTTCGCCGTGGCCTTGCAGGTATTAAATATAGCCTTGCAAATAGCTTTAGCGTGTTATATAATAAAAAAGAAAGGTAGCAAGTTATGTAATAAGCATAGGTACGCGCTAAACATAAGAAGGGTTAGCATAAGGCTATTAGGGCCTGCAGAATTATTTATAGCCTTTATAGTTATTTAAAGCATTTTATTAGGCAGTAAGTAGGTTTCTAATTTACCTTTAAGGATATTATAGGCTCTTTAGAGCAGGCTATAATATCTCTTAACCTTACTAATACTATTATAGGATTTAATAGCAACTTTATTAATATTAATAGCTAGGGATTAGGCATATTAACAAAATTTTGCTAATGCAAAGTTCTTTCTAGTATTATAAGATATCTAATCTAGCAGGCTAAGATATAAATCAATCTAGTAAGATTAAATAGTATCCTAGACATCCTTTGTAGTCTGCTTCTTTAGATTTAAGAAGCGCGTGGCTTAGAAGGTAGTTATAGTATTAATAACATAAAGGACTAGCTTGCTATTAATGTAGAGGGTATCCACAAAGATCTTATAGTTAAAGTTATAGTCCTCTTATAGCGTAAACTTAAACCTACCTAGTCCCTTCTTGTGAGAGACGTCGTGGCTAGGCAGTAGCGAAAAGGTGTATATTATATTATAAAAGGACTTAAGCTTGCTAAGCAAGAATAGTGCGCGCACGCGTCGCTAGATATGCTAGCCACGTGCGCAAGACCTAGGTATTAGCTAGGGATTCTTTATAACATTACTAGGCAATCTAGCGTAGCCTGTCTTATAGGGCCGCACCTTATAATTACCCCCCTACTTTTAGGCTAGGCTCCTAAACAGCCTTACTAGCTATCTAACACCTCCTTACTAGTTGCTATCCTATAGTATTATAATAAATAATAATAATAATAATAATACGTTAGATTACCTAGCATATAATATATAGGTATAAAGTCTGCCCTCTTTTACCGCCTATTCTGTCTTATAACTATTACCTTTTTATAATACTATTTCCTTTTTTATATTTATACTTACGCTCCTATTTAAACTTCCTACTAATTTGCTAGTTAATTACTACTAATATTATAGCTTTACTCTTAAAAGAATATGCTTATATATATTATACCTACACTAAACTTAATAAACTTAAGGGTGTGATGGTATTGGGCTTTGCCTAATGTAGGGCCGATGCGGGTGCGCATTAGTGGTTATACGCACCTTGCCTCGCGCGTAGGGCTTATGTATAATAATAGGGGGGTATTTATAGTAAGGGTATAAAGGGGGCATAATAGGGTTTTTATATTACCTTTCCTTCCTTTCTTTTTATATCTTTTAATAGTATTCTAATGCCTATTAGTAATAGTAATAAGGCTAGTTTATAATATTTAAAAGATATTCTCTAGCCTTATATTTCTTTTAGCTACTAAAACAAATTAATATACCTTTAAATATAAACGCAAATACATAGGCTAATAGACTTGCTTTTCTTATAGTAGAAGATATAATAGTAATTCTTAACTATATTAATATAACCCTAATTATATAAGGTAATACCCTTATAGCTATATAATAGCGCCTTAATACTATATAGGAGCAGGAAGACACTACTATAGTAGTAATTTAGGCTATATAAGCCGCCGCTAACTATATAATTTAATTTGCTACTACTACTGCCTTAGCTATATCCCTTCCCTTGCCTACTAATATAACCCCCCTTTCTAGGGTAACTAACCTTCCTTTACCTCTTACTATACTTTTAGTTTGCTATAAGCTAATTTTAATAAGCTCTCCTTATAATAGTAAATAATTTACCTTTAATGCCTAGCACTTTTTTATAGTATATAAGCTAAAGGTAGATTATAACTTTATTAGTTTTACTATAGACTGTTATGGACTGGCCCTATTGCTACTGCTAATAGGCGTCGGAATGCTATTAAAAAACATAAAGAGAAAGGAAGGAAAGGTAACATAAAGACCCTATTATGCCCCCTTTATACCCTTGCTATAAATACCCCCTTATTATTATGCATAAGCCCTATACGCAAGGCAAGGTGCGTATAACTACTAATATATACCTATATTAGCCGTATATTAGGCAAAGCCTAATACTATTACATAGCCTTCCGCCCTAGGCAGCAGCTATGCCACGCAGACGCTGCCTACACAAAAGCATTAGGTTAGTAAGAAAAAGCTATAGGCAAGTAAATTAAAAAACAAAACATTCCTATTATATTTATAGTTACTAAAAGACAAGCGTAAATACTACTAGGGGAGGTAAGCTAGCCTAGCTAGAATAGGCACTAAACTAGTAAGTTAAGGAAATAGTCTAGGGATAGGCAGCAAACTAAGATAAAGGGATATAAAACTAAATAAAACTATAAACCCTGCTAAGTAATACAAATAAGTAACATAGTAAACATAATAAGCGTGGTGTAGGCATAATATACTACACTAAATAGCTAGCATAAAAGCAAGACATAAGCTATTAATAGTTACTAGTAGTTAAACTATGTCTAAGTAACCTACCTAATATTTGTACTTAGTTAGAGTAAGGCGCTTATATTAGGCGCGAGAAGTAAGCTATTAATAGCTAGTATAGCTAGCTAGTATTATAAGAACCTATAGTTATTATTATTTGCGCGTAATACCTAGACTAGATAATACTATATTAGACACTTATTAAAGGTATAAAAACCTTATTTTATTTGCCCTTAGAGTCCTGCTAACTATTTTTCTTTATCCCTCCTATTATAAAAAGTTTTTATTCTATTACTTATTACCTCTTTATAAACTTATTATTATACCTAAGCTTACTTTATATTACTAAATCCTACGCTTAGTTACTTACTATATTATAGCTACCCTAAGGCCTATTACTACTATAATACTTACTACTATTATACTACCTAAGCTATGCTTAGGCGCTATTTCCCTTATATAGCTTTTAGAATATTAGTAAGTAGCCCCTGCCTGCCCTAGCTACTTATATATACTTATAGCTACTATAGCCTCCCCTAGGCGTGCTATACTAGCCCTTATAACTGCCTTTTAGCGTGTAGGGTAATGTCCTACTCTTATACTAGTACTAAATATAGGCCCTAGGTAAGTTTATTATAAAAGGAGACTCTAATAAGAAGGGTAATACTATGCCTATAACTATTAACCTACCTTATATTTAGTGTATTCTTATTACTATTTAATTAGGTAAACTAAACTATAAGTATAGTTCCCGCAGGAAGTTATATAAGAGCTACTAAAAGGGCCGCTAGAAATACATATAAAATATATATACACTAGTAGCTAATCCTTATATTAGGCATACTATACGCGCCCTAATATAAGCTATAGCTAGGGGCTGTGTTATTATTATACTAAAGGTGTATTATAAGGGAACCTAGTAGATCTAAATAGCCGCTGTCTTAACACCTAAATTCTATGCCTTAGGTAATAGATTTACTAACCTATACTACTATGCTAAGTATGCCCTAGTTATTATCTAGACTATTTATAATACCCTTACTACTACTATACTTACTAATAATATGCCTATTATAAGAAGTGCTATTCTTATACTACCTAGTAATATAGCTACTAACCTATTTCTTATATCCCCTAGCGCCCTTATTTAGGGCGCTATATAGCTACTAGTCTAACCCCTTACTTAGCTTAGAAGTATACTATTTACATAGGAGGAGTAAAATACCTAGGCTATAGCTAGCTATTAGTAGTATACTATATAGTCCTTTAGGGCTATATAAAGGGCTATAAAGAAGTAGATAGTAATGCTATAAAGCATTATATAGCTACTATAGTAATCCTATAGGCCTAGCCTATAGGTAGAGGAATTACTAAACTAACCCTAATACCCCTAACGCGCCCTATAAGGGCATACACTAGAGAGCTATTAATACTACTAAGAGAGAGATAAGAGGGATATATAAGTAATCTTAATAGTATTATTCTAAATATAGTGTAATACCCCCTCCCCTAACTCTTATAATAATAAGCTACCCCTAGAGTTACCTAGTAACTAATATAGGGTTTATTAAGGTAAAGGAGGAAAAAGGGTAGGTAAAAAAGAGGGGGAAGGAGACTAACTAGGGGTAAATTAGGCCTTAAGTAATAAATATATATAGCTTTATAAAAGAACCTTATTTAAAAACCTATAAGAGACTATTATTATACTATATATTACCTTATTTTACCTTATAGTCTGCTAGGGCTTATATATTTGCTAGGTTCTTAAGCGGCTTTTATATTAGTATTAAGTGTCCTACCTATTTAATAAGGATATCCTAATAGTGCCTACAGCCCTATATATTATAGGCTACTAGCACCTTCTTAACCTAGTATTTCTTATAAAGCTTATTATTCTTATTATTCTATACCTACGCAGGCCCTAGGTGTGTATTATACTAGGGCTAACTAGAAAGCAAATTAGTAGTAGTATGCTTAATAAAGTTAATATAAAAAATAGGGTAAATACTTTAGAGTATATTAAAATAAACTATTAGTAGTATAGGGATAGCTATAATATAATACTTAGCTACTACCTAGTCTAGCTTCTTAGAGGGGTAGTTAGTTTTAATATAGTAAAGAAAGAGCTATACCTAGTCCCTAACCTAGAACTGCTTTATAAGATAATAGAAGGTAGCTATACTATCTTATTATTATTACTAAGTAAAAGTAATAGCTACCTAGGCTAGTTTAGAAGCCTCCTAAAGTTATAAGGCAAACTAGGCTACCTATCCCACGCTTATAGTAGCGCTAGAAGTAAGGTTTATAGGAACCTAGACTAGATTAATATTATATTTATAAAGTAGCTAGTTTAGACTAAAGCTAGTAATAAAGGAAGCCTAATTATTAAGCATAAGCTAGCACCCTGCTAGGTGCTTAAGCTAATTAAACTATAAGAAGGAAATATAAAAATATAGGATAGCCTATACCTTCTAGTTAGCCTGCTTTATGCCCCTATTAGTCTAGGGGTAGTAGGAGGTAGAAAGTAACTATTTAGTCTTAATAATTAAGTATAAGGTAGTTTAGAACTTACTTAGCTAGTCTAAACTATAATTAGTAATAATAAAGGTAGGGAACCTATAAAACTACTACTAGCATGTCTTAAACCTCTTTACGTATGCCTTAGCAAAGATACTAGTTATAGCCTTAAGCTAGATAAACTTAGAAAGGCAGTCTATAATTATTATAAGGGAAGAGGGATTAGATAGCCTATACGCGGGCAGGCCTATTATAAAGTTAACTAAAATCTAGGGCTAAAAGTAGTTAGGGATAAGGAGGGGTTTTAGGAGGCCCTGCTGCTGCTAGCGGCTCTTATAGCTGCTGTAGTAGTAATAATTCTAGATATAGCAGGCAATATCCTAGAACATGCCTGCCTAGTAAAACTATTACTAAAGGGTCTAGAAGGTAGTGTTATAACCTAGATAGCTTATTACTAGTAACTTATAGCACTTCTAGATAAGAGTAGTTATTAATAGCTCCTATTAAGGCACCTATGTCTAGCTATAAAACTAAAGCACTCTATAAGCGCTAACACTATAGTTTATAATTTACTTCTTTATCTTAGCCTTTATAGGGAATTATTATATATTTTTATAAATAGTAGTAAGGTAGTAGTAGTATATTATATTATAAGTAACTACTATATTCTAAAGCACCTAAAGGTAGGGAGAGGAAAAGACCTAGTTACTAAAAGGTAGTATAATATTAGTACTAAAGGGGTTAGGGTTACTTATAAAAATAGCCTAGATAAATAAAGGTTAAAGAAGGCGGCTATACTATAAGGTTAGCCTTACCTTATCCTAGCCCTATTAGGAGAGTGTATTAGCATACTACTAGTACTATGTAAGTTAGTACTATAGGTAGTAATAATACTATAAGAGTATCTTAGCCTAGTAAGCCTAATACTTAGTTATAATTTTAAGGGTTATAAAGTACTTAAGGCTCTTATAGTTAGTATAAATAGTAAAGGGCTTAGAGATACCTTAGAGCTTAGCTAACTATACCTTAAGGCAGGAGATAATAGCTAGGAGCTCCTTATTATAAATAGTATAGTTTTGCTAAGGGGGGGTTAGCTAGGCTAAGTAGTAAGTAATAGGGTACTAAACACTATTTATTTAGAGCTAGAGGAGGTAACTACTAAGGGTAATACTAGAGTAGTCTGCCTTAACTATTATATCCTAGTTAGGGTCCTATTAAGCTAGGATTAGGTTTAAGATAAAGAGGCGCTTAAGCTTATTAAAAGTATAGGCCTTCCGCTGCCCCTAGATAAAGGGGATACCTTTCTTTATAAGATTATAAAGGGGGTTAGTAACTTAGGAGAAATTTAGAATAAAGTTATAGTAAAAATTCGCAAAACTAAGGAAGCTACGTATACCCTATAGCTTTGTTAGGGCTGCCTTATCCTAAATAGCCTAGACCTTAGTAGGGTTAGGGCGTATACTCTTGCTTATTATAATAATATACCTAAGGTAATAGACCTATTAGGTAGTAAAGATAGACTTATTAAGATTAAGGTAGAGGCCTGCTGCCTATAGGCGGCTAAAAACCACGTAAACCTTTTGCAAATAGTTACGCCTTAAGCTACTAGAATAAACTAGGATATTATTTAAGTATACTATAATAAAGTTACTAAGGGCATTACTAAGGGCGTTATTAATATAATACTAGAAAGTAGCAGGCACACCCGCTAGGCTAAAGGGGCAGATAAGCTACTTAAATAGCCTAAACCACATCTAGAATACTATAAGAGCCTTGTCCCCCTTAGTAACCTATAGCTTATAAAAAGCTACCTAAATGTTTACCTTAGTAAACTATTATATATAGGCTAGAGAGTAAAGGGTTTCCTTAATAAGAGATAATAAGTAGTAGTCCTACTTTATAATCTTATTAAGAGTATAGTAATTTATATAAAACTACTAGCCCCTGCTAGCCTTCTTAACTAAGAGAATTAGAGTAGTTACTAAAAAAAAGCTAGCTTAGATTTATCCCTTATTTAAAAGCTTTGTAAGCTACTACTAGAGTTTAAGTAACTAGTCTTAAGGCATAGAGTATAATAAGCCCTAAGGGAGAGAGGGAAGGGACTTATTAGGAGACTTATAAAGATAAATATAGTAGTCTAAGGTATTATAATAGGGTAAGAGAGTGTTTACCTTAGACTTATTAAAAAGATTAGTAAAGTTATAAAGCTTAGCTAGTAAGGCTATATAGGGGTCCTTAGGCTATAACTTAGGCGCAGTAACCTAAAGGATAAATATTAACTTATATAAGCTAGTGCTTATAAACTAAATAGTTATATCCTAAAGGTAGCAAGCCTACTTAGCTATAGCTATAAAGGCAGACCTTATTATGCCCTATATAGCCTTGCCCTAGGCATAACTTAAGGACTCCTATACTATAAGGCCTTTTGCTATGCTTATTATTAGCTCCTGCTAAGTAGTATAAAGGGTAATATTATAGTGTTCTATTTATAGTAGGCTAAAGATTATATCCTAGGTAAGGCCTAGGACTATATAAAAGTAAATAAATAATTACTAGCTATTAATATTAATTATAGTATAAGCAAGGTAAGTAATACTAAACTCCCTCTTAAGTGCTTATTATCCCTACTATTAAACCTTAATAATAGTCCTTACCTAGCGCCTTAAAGGCAGCTAGATAAGCTTAAGGCCTAGCTATTAAGTAGCAGACTTACTAATAGTACTATAGCACTTATAGCTATAGTTAATTAGGGTATTTATAAAGGAGGATAAGTTAAAAAGAATAGGAATAGAGAATGCTAGGTAATCTATATATTTATAAATTTTATTATACTTTATTAACTCTACCTTCTTCTAACCTAGAGTCTGCTATATAATAAAGCCTAAAAGCCCTTATATAAGACTTGCTATAGGGGCTAGTCTTTTCCTATCCTATCCTCCTTCTCCTTCTTATACTTATAGTTATTAGCCTTAGTAATAGCCTACTAAATATAGACCTTAGGCTAAAAAGGGGGAAGGAGGGAGTAATTATAAGCTATATAACCTATCTTTTTATAGTGTAAGCAAGCACTAGACTTTTAGTAATATACTATCTCCTAGTTAGTTACTTACTTAGCTTATACCTAAGTAAAGGGTAAGGCTATATTCTTAGCCTTTAGCTTCTTTTTCTTCCTGCCCTTACCCTAGGTTCTTATAGTATTTACCCTAGATATAGCTATATCCCCCTTATAGTTAGTAATGTAGTAATACTAGGCTAAAGGATTTATTAGATACCTAGTGTAAAAGCAATCCTTAAGTATAAAGGTCTTAAGGTCTAGGGTAATAGTATAGTACTACTTTATAGTAGTATTATAGCTATTATAAGAGATACTATAGCTAATACATATACTACACATCCGCTTATTAAGCGTATAGTATAGCTTAGTAAGATAAACCTTATTATCCTAGCTTATACTACTAATAAGGGAGAGTTTTTACTTAAAGTAAATAAAAAAAGTAGAGAAGGATTTATTACTAGCCTACTTTATTTAGTTAAGTTTAGTAAGAGCTATTTTATAGTAATAAGGGTTAGAGTAAAGCTTAGAGAGATAGTCTAGAAAGGTAGCTAGGTTATAGTAAATAAGATCCCCCTTCTTAAAGAATAGGGTAACCTTAGCCTAAATAAAGAATAAGAGATTTTAGTAAATAAATATCTACTAGTCTATAGTAAAACTAATAAAGTTATAATTTACTTATAGCTTATATACTATAAAGAAGCGCTAGGTATTAAAAGTAAATTATTTATTATTATAAGAAAAGCTAGTTAAAATTAGCTTATAGTAAACTAGGAGCGTAGTAGGAGGTAAAGGGAGGTTAGTTACCCTAGAAGGAAGGGTTATATTAGTAGGCAAGGGAAGGGATATAGCTAAGGCAATAATAGTAGCAGATTAGATTATATAGTTAGTAGCGGCCTATGTAGCCTAAATCGTAGCTATAGTAGCGTCTTCCTGCTCCTATATAGTATTAAGGCGCTATTACATAGCTATAAGGGTATTACCTTATATAGTTAGGGTTATATTAATATAGTTAAGAATTACTATTATATCTTCTACTATAAGAGAAGTAGGTTTATTAGCTTGTGTGTTTATGTTTATATTTAAAGGCATATTAACTTGTTTTAGTAGCTAAAAGAAATGTAAGGCTAGAGGATATTTTTTAAATATTATAGACTAGCTCTATTGCTACTACTAATAGGCATTAGAATACTATTAAAAGATATAAAGAGAAAGGAAGGAAAGGTAATATAAAGACCCTATTATGCCCCCTTTATACCCTTACTATAAATACCCCCCTATTATTATATATAAGCCCTACGCGCGAGGCAAGGTGCGCATAACTACTAATACGCACCCGCATCGGCCCCACATTAGGCAAAGCCTAATACTATCACATAGACTAGTAAATGTTTATTTACTAGAACCTTTTATCCTTTATTTAGGCTAAGGTTACCTTATTCTTTAAGAAAGGTAATTTTATTTACTATAACCTAGCTACCTTTCTAGACTATCTCTCTAAGCTTTACTTTAACCCTTATAACTATAAGATAGCCCTTACTAAACTTAACTAAATAAAGCAGGCTAGTAATAAATCCTTCTTTACTTTCTTTATTTACTTTAAGTAAAAACTCTCCCTTACTAGTAGTATAAGCTAGGATAATAAGGTTTATTTTACTAAGCTATGCTATGTGCTTAATAAGTAAATATATAGTATATATATTAGCTATAGTATCTCCTATAATAGCTATAATATTACTATAAAATAATACTATATTATTACTTTAGACCTTAAGATCTCTATGCTTAAGAATTACTTTTATACTAGGTGTTTAGTAAATTCTTTAGCCTAGTATTACTATACTACTAAGTATAAGGGGGATATAGCTAAATCTAGGGTAAATACTATAGAAACCTAGGGTAAGGGTAAGAAGAAAAAGAAGCTAAAGGCTAAGGATATAGCCTTACCCTTTGCTTAGGCATAAGCTAAATAAGTAACTAACTAGGAGATAGTGTGTTACTAGGAGTCTAATACTTACTTACGCTATAGGGAAATAAGTTATATAGCCTATAATTACTTTCTTCTTCCCCCTTTTTAGCTTAAGGTCTATATTTAGTAGGCTATTACTAAGGCTAATAACTATAAGTTTAAGGAGAAGGAGGAGAATAAAATAAGAAAAAACTAGCCCTTATAGTAAGTCTTATATAGGGGCTTCTAGGCTTTATTATATAATAGACTTTAAATTAGAAGAAGGTAGAGTTAATAAAGTATAATAAAATTTATAAATATATAAATTACCTACTATTCTCTATTTTTATTTTCTTTAACTTATTCTCTTTTATAAATACCCTAATTAACTATAGCTATAAGTACTATAGTACTATTAGCAAGTCTGCTACTTAATAGCTAGGCCTTAAGCTTATTTAGCTACCTTTAAGGCGCTAAGTAAGGATTACTATTAAGGTTTAATAGTAAGGATAATAAGCACTTAAGAGGGAGTTTAGTATTACTTACCTTGCCTATACTATAATTAATATTAATAGCTAGTAGTTATTTATTTGCCTTTATATAGTCCTAAGCCTTGCCTAGAATATAATCTTTAGCTTACTATAAATAAAATACTATAATATTACTTTTTATATTACTTAGCAAGAGCTAATAGTAAGTATAGCAAAAGGCCTTATAGTATAGGAGTCCTTAAGTTATGCCTAGGGCAAGGCTATATAGGGCATAATAAGGTCTACCTTTATAGCTATAGCTAAGCAGGCTTACTACCTTTAGGATATAATTATTTAGTTTATAGGCACTAGCTTATATAAGTTAATATCTATCCTTTAGGTTACTATACCTAAGTTATAGCTTAAAAACCCCTATGTAGCCCTACTAGCTAAGCTTTATAACTTTACTAATCTTTTTAATAAGTCTAAGGCAAATACTCTCCTACCCTATTATAGCACCTTAGACTACTATATTTATTTTTATAAGTCTCCTAATAAGTTCCTCCCCTCTCTTCCTTAGGGCTTATTATACTTTATACCTTAGGACTAGTTACTTAAACTCTAGTAGTAGCTTATAAAGCTCTTAGATAAGGGATAGATTTAAGCTAGCTTTTTTTTAGTAGCTACTCTAGTCCTCTTAGTTAAAAAGGCTAGTAAGGGCTAGTAGTTTTATGTAAATTACTATGCTTTTAATAAGATTATAAAGCAGGACTACTATCTATTACCTCTTATTAAGAAAACCCTTTGCTTTCTAGCTTATATATAATAGTTTACTAAGGTAAATATTTAGGCAGCTTTTTATAAGCTATAGGTTACTAAGGGGGATAAGGCTCTTATAGCGTTCTAAACGTAGTTTAGGCTATTTAAGTAGCTTATCTGCCCCTTTAGCCTAGTAGGTGTGCCTGCTACTTTCTAGTGTTATATTAATAATACCCTTAGTAATGCCCTTAGTAACTTTATTATAATATACTTAGATAATATCCTAGTTTATTTTAGTAGCTTAAGGCGTAACTATTTATAGAAGGTTTGTGTAGTTTTTAGCTGCCTATAAGTAGCGGGCCTTTACCTTAACCTTAATAAGTCTATCTTTACTACCTAATAGGTTTACTACCTTAGGTATATTATTATAGCAGGCAAGAGTATATACCCTAACCCTGCTAAGGTCTAGGCTATTTAGGACTAGGCAGCCCTAATAAAGCTATAGGGTATATATAGCTTTCTTAGTTTTATAAATTATTACTATAACTTTATTTTAAATTTCTCCTAAGTTACTAACCCCCTTTATAATCTTATAAAAAAGAGTATTCTTTTTATTTAGGGGCAGCAGGAAGCCTATACTTTTAATAAGCTTAAATGCCTCTTTATCTTAGACCTAATCCTAGCTTAATAAGACCTTAACTAGGACATAATAGTTAAGGCAAACTACTTTAGTATTACTCTTAGTAATTACCTTCTCTAGCTCTAAATAAATAGCATTTAGTACTCTATTGCCTACTACTTAGCTTAGCTAACCCTCTCTTAGTAAAACTATACTAGTTATAATAAAAAGCTCCTAGCTATTATCTCCTGCCTTAAGTTATAGTTAGCTAAGCTCTAGGGTGTTTCTAAGCCCTTTACTATTTATATTAATTATAAAAGCCTTAAGTACTTTATAACCCCTAAAATTATAACTAAGCGTTAGGCTTGCTAGGCTAAAATACTCTTATAGTATTATTACTACTTATAGTACTAATATATATATTACTAGTAGTATACTAATACGCTCTCCTAATAAGGCTAGGATAAGGTAGGGCTAACTTTATAGTATAGCTACCTTCTTTAACCTTTATTTATTTAGGCTATTTTTATAAGTAGCCCTAACCCCTTTAGCACTAATATAATACTACCCTTTAGTAATTAAGTCTTTTCCTCTCCCTACCTTTAGGTGCTCTAAAATATAGTAATTACTTATAATATAATATACTACTACTACCTTGCTACTATTTATAAAAATATATAGTAATTCCCTATAAAAGCTAAGATAAGGGAGTAAATTATAAACTATAGTATTAGTGCTTATAAAGTACTTTAGTTCTATAGCTAGATATAGGTGCCTTAATAGAAGCTATTAATAACTACCCTTATCTAGGAGTGCTATAAGTTACTAGTAGCAGGCTATCTAGGTTATAATACTACTTTCTAGACTCTTTAGTAATAGGTTTACTAGGCAGGCATGTCCTAGAATATTACCTGCTATATCTAGAATTATTACTACTATAGTAGCTATAAAAGCTATTAGTAGTAGTAAGGCCTCCTAAAACCCCTTCTTATTCCTAACTACTTCTAGTCCTAAATCTTAGTTAACTTTATAATAGGCCTGCCTATACGTAGGCTAGCTAATCCCTCTTCTCTTATAATAATTATAGACTACCTTTCTAAGTTTATTTAGCTTAAGGCTATAACTAGTATTTTTACTAAGGCGTGCGCAAAGAGGTTTAAGATATACTAGTAGTGGTTCTATAGGTTCCCTACCTTTATTATTACTAACTATAGCTTAGACTAGCTAAGTAAGTTCTAGACTACCTTATGCTTAATTATTAAGACTAAATAATTACTTTTTACCTCCTACTACCCCTAGACTAATAGGGGCATAGAGCAGGCTAACTAGGAGGTATAGGCTATTTTATATTTTTATATTTCTTTCTTATAGTTTAATTAGCCTAAGCACCTAGTAGTATACTAGCTTATGCTTAATAATTAGGCTTCCTTTATTACTAGCTTTAGTCTAAACTAGCTACTTTATAAATATAATATTAATCTAGTCTAGGACCTTACTCCTAGCGCTATTATAAGTATAAAACAGGTAGCCTAGTTTGCCTTATAACTTTAGAAGGCTTCTAAGCTAGCTTAGGTAGCTATTATTATTACTTAGTAATAATAATAAAATAATATAGCTACCTCCTATTGCCTTATAGAGTAGTTTTAGGTTAGGGACTAGGTATAGCTCTTTCTTTATTATATTAAAACTAACTACTTCTTTAAGAAGCTAGACTAGGTAGTAGCTAAGTACTATATTATAAATATCCCTATACTACTAATAGTTTATCTTAATATACCCTAGGGTATTTACCCTATCTTTTATATTAACCTTATTAAGCACACTACTACTAATTTGCTCCTTAGCTAGCCCTAGTGTAATATATGCCTAGGGCTTATATAAGTGTAGAATAATAAAAATAATAAGCTTTATAAGAAATACTAGGTTAAGAAGGTGCTAGTAGCTTATAATACATAGGGCTGTAAGCATTATTAGGATATTCTTATTAAATAAGTAGGACACTTAATACTAATATAAAAGCCGCTTAAAAACCTAGTAAACATATAGGCCCTAGTAGACTATAAGGCAAAATAAAGTAGTATATAATATAATAATAGTCCCTAGTAGGTTCTTAAATAAGGTTCTTTTATAAAGCTATATATATTTACTGCTTAGGGCTTAACTTACCCTAAATTAGTCTCCTTTCCCCTCTCTCTTACCTACCCTTTTTCCTTCCTTACTTTAATAAACCTTATATTAGTTATTAAGTAACTCTAAAGATAGCTTATTATTATAAGAGTTAGGGAAGGGGGTATTATACTATATTTAGGATAATACTATTAAGATTACCTACATATCCCTTTTATCTCTCTCTTAGTAGTATTAATAGCTCTTTAGTATATACTTTTATAAGGTATATTAGGGGTATTAGGGGGTGTTTAGTAATTCCTTTACCTATAAGCTAGGCCTATAAGATTACTATAGTAGCTATATAACACTCTATAGTATTATTATCTACTTCTTTATAGCCCTTTATATAGCCCTAAAGGACTATATAGTATGCTACTAGTAGCTAGCTATAGCCTAGGCATTTTGCTTTCCTTATATAAATAGCATGCTTCTAAGCTAGGTAAGGGGTTAGACTAGTAGCTATATAGTGCTCTAAATAAGGGCGCTAAGGGATATAAGAAATAAGTTAGTAGCTATATTACTAGGTAATATAAGCATAGCACTTCTTATAATAAGTATATTATTAGTAGGTATAGTAGTAGTAGGGGTGTTATAAATAGTCTAAATAGTAACTAAGGTATACTTAGTATAATAGTATAGGTTAGTAAATCTATTACCTAGGGCGCGGAATTTAAGTATTAAGATAATAGCTATTTAGATCTACTAGGTCCCCTTATAATACACCTCTAGTGTAATAATAGCATAGCCCTTAGCTATAGCTTATATTAGGGCGTATATAATGTGCTTAATATAGGGATTAGCCGCTAGTATATGCGTGTCTTATATATATTTTTAGCAGCCCTTTTAGTAGCTCTTATATAACTTCCTATAAGGACTATGCTTATAGTCTAGTCTGCCTAATTAGATAGTAATAAAAATACACTAAATATAAGGTAGGTTAATAGTTATAAGCATAGTATTACCCTTCTTATTAGAGTTTTCTTTTATAATAAACTTACTTAGGGCCTATGCCTAGTATTAGTATAAGGGTAGAATATTACCTTACACGCTAAGAGGTAGTTATAAGGGCTAGTATAATATGCCTAGGGGAGGCTATAGCAGCTATAAGTGTATATAAGTAGCTAGGGTAGGCAGGGGCTGCTTGCTAATATTCTAGAAGCTATATAGGGGGAATAGTGCCTAGGTATAGCTTAGATAGTATAGTAGTAGTAGGTACTATAGTAGTAATAAGCCTTAGGGTAGCTATAATATAGTAAGTAACTAAGCATAGGATTTAATAATATAAAGCAAGCTTAGGAATAATAATAAGTCTATAAGAAAGTAATAAGTAATAGAATAAAAACTTTTTATAATAAGAGGGATAAAGAAGGATAGTTAGCAGGACTCTAGGGGCGGATAAGATAAGGTTTTTATACCTCTAATAGGCGTCTAATATAGCGTTATTTAGTCTAGGTATTACGCATAAATAATAATAACTATAGGTTTTTATAATACTAACTAGCTATACTAGCTATTAATAACTTACTTCTCGCGCCTAATATAAGCGCCTTACTCTAACTAGGTACTAATATTAGGCAGGTTACTTAGATATAGTCTAACTACTAGTAACTATTAATAGCTTATATCTTACTTTTATACTAGCTATTTAGTGTAGCATGTTATGCTTATACTATACTTATTATGTTTATTATATTACTTATTTACGCTACCTAGTAGGGTTTATAGTTTTATTTAGTTTTATATTCCTTTATCTTAGTTTGCTTGCCTATCCCTAGACTATTTCCTTAACTTACTAGTCTAGTGCCTATCCTAGCTAAGCTAGCTTACCTCCCTTAGTAGTATTTATGCTTATCTCCTAGTAACTATAAATATAATAAAAATGTTTTATTTATTAATTTACTTGCTTATAGCTTTTTCTTACTAACCTAGCGCTTTTATATAGGTAGTGTTTGCGTAGTATAGCTACTACCTAGGGCAGAAGGCTATATAATAGTATTAGGCTTTGCCTAATATAAGGCTAATATAGGTGCGTATTAGTAGTTATACACACCTTGCCTTACGCGTAGGGCTTATGTATAATAATAGGGGAGTATTTATAGTAAGGGTATAAAGGGGGTATAATAGGGTCTTTATATTACCTTTCCTTCCTTTCTCTTTATATCTTTTAATAGCATTCCAACGCCTATTAGCAGTAGCAATAGAGCTAGTCTATAACATAAATAGATTTAATCTATCCCCTTAAGGGAAGCTCTTTAGGGTCTATTTGCAAAGCTATTTTGTGCTAAGAAAGGAAGCTCGCTACAGCACTATGCTACTTGCTTTAATAGGTATAATTTTTCCTTTTTCTAGCCTTAAACGCCTGTTAGAGGAATTATTACATCTCTTATCTATTATAAGATTTATTAAGCCCTTAATTTAATTAAATTTATTAGTCTAGGCTAATAACTACTTTAGATTTCTACCCTTTTACCTGCCCTACTACTTGCTTTACTATTTTCTATTAGATTTCTATTTTCTTTACTACTAAACATAATATATATTTATAAGTAAACAAAGCCCTTAATCTATTAATCTTAATAATAAGATCCTAGAGCTTCCTTAGATCCTATTAATATATAGAAAAGTAATTATAGTAAACTAGTATAAGCTTAACCTATTAGATTTTAATCTTAGCAAGGCTATAAATACTAAAATATATAGCTAAATTACTTTTTTTATTATAAAAGCTAAGACTAAAGACCTTTTTAGTAAGCTCCTTTAGCAGAAGCTTAGAGACTAATTTATAGACTAAACTAAAGAAGCCTTTAAACATAGGAACACTAAAGTTATTTGCGTTTTTTATAACTTCTTATAAAAATATAATATTTACTTCCTATTAGACTAATTATTTATTACTAGTAAGCTTATAATAGTAATATAAGCTAAGGCTAGACTAAGGGATTCTAATAAAGAGTTATTACACCCTTTATAATTAAAATTATATTCTCTAGGAAGTAGGCATAGTAACTATCCTCCCTCTTACTATAATACCTTATATTAGTAGCTTTAGGAATTACCTTCCTAAATATAATAAAAAGTAATACTAAAGAATTATTTATATCTTTACCTTATAAGAAATTCCCTTTTTTTTTATTTACTTTAACTACCTTCCCTATAGTATAACCTATAAATTAGTAAGGTTATAGGGGACCCCCCTAAATACCCTATAAGATTAAGCTTCCTAAATCCTTATAATACTAGCTAGTAGTATTAAATCCTATAATAAATTATAACCCTATAAGTAACTATAGGCTCTTATAAAACTTAAAGAATTACTATTACTAAGGGAGTTAACTTAACCCTTAGTAAGGACTAAGTAATATTTCCCTTACTCCTCCTAGTCCTACTAGGAGCTTTTATAAACTAAACTAACCTCCTACTATAGTTAGTATAGTAAATTAGTAAAGATATTTATATATAATAAGAGTAGCACTTTATAGGCCTCCCTAAGGCTTAGGGCAAGAGCTAATATAATAATTAGCTCCCCTAGGCCTTCCTAACTTTAATAAGAGAACTTATAAAAACCTTTAAAACCTAGGGCAGGCCCTAAATTTAAAGCTAACTATTTAGTTAGCTCCCCTAGGCCCTTTAGACCTTAATAGGAGACCTTATAAGCCTACTTAATAATAGCCCTAAGGGTTAGTTCTAGACCTAGGTATTAAAGTAGCTTAAATATAAGATTTACTACTATAATAAAAGCCTAAGAAAAACATTCCTTAATAAGAATAGTAATAATATACTACTATACCTAATAATAACCTTAATTATTAGAGATCTTATAAGTATTTTTATCCTTTACTTTACTCCCTACTAAAATTAGATCTAGTAATATGAAAGTATTAGGCTTTGCCTAATGTGGGGCCGATGCGGGTGCGCATTAGTGGTTATGCGCACCTTGCCTTGCGCGTAGGGCTTACGCATAATAATAGGGGGGGTATTTATAGTAAGGGTATAAAGGGGGCATAATAGGGTCTTTATATTACCTTTCCTTCCTTTCTTTTTATATTTTTTAATAGTATTCTAACGCTTATTAGTAGTTGTAATAAAGCTAGTCTATAATATTTAAAAGATATTCTCTAGCCTTATATTTCTTTTAGCTACTAAAACAAATTAATATACCTTTAAATATAAACATAAATGTATAGGCTAACAAACCTACTTCTCTTATAGTAAAAGATATAATAGTAATTCTTAACTATATTAATATAACCCTAACTATATAAGGTAACACCCTTATAGCTATATAATAGCGCCTTAATACTACACAGGAGCAGGAAGATACTACTATAGTAGTAATTTAAGCTATATAGGCCACTACTAACTATATAATCTAATTTGCTACTACTGCTACCTTAGCTATATCCCTTCCCTTGCCTATTAATATAACCCTCTCTTCTAGGGTAACTAACCTTCCTTTACCTCCTACTACGCTCCTAGTCTGCTATAAGCTAATTTTAATAGGCTTTTCTTATAATAGTAAATAATTTACTTTTAATGCCTAGCGCTTCTTTATAGTATATAAGCTATAGGTAAATTATAACTTTATTAGTTTTACTATAAACTAGTAGATATTTATTTACTAGAACCTCTTATTCTTTATTTAGGCTAAGGTTACCTTATTCTTTAAGAAGGGTAATTTTATTTATTATAACCTAGCTGCCTTTCTAGACTATCTCTCTAAGCTTTACTCTAACCCTTATTACTATAAAATAGCCCTTACTAAACTTAACTAAATAAAGTAAGCTAGTAATAAATTCTTCTTTACTTTCTTTATTTACTTTAAGCAAAAACTCTCCCTTACTAGTAATATAAGCTAGGATAATAAGGTTTATCTTGCTAAGCTATACTATATACTTAATAAGCAAATATATAGTATATATATTAGCTATAGTATCTCCTATAATAACTATAATATTACTATAAAGTAATACTATACTATTACCCTAGACCTTAAGACCTCTGCGCTTAAGGATTGCTTTTATACTAAGTGTCTAACAAATCCTCTAGCCTAGTATTACTACACTACTAATTATAAAGAGGATATAGCTATATCTAGGGTAAATACTATAGGGACCTAGGGCAAGGGCAAGAAGAAGAAGAAGCTAAAGGCTAAGAATACTACCTTACCCTTTGCTTAGGTATAAGCTAAGTAAGTAACTAACTAGGAGATAGTATATTATTAGGAGTTTAGTACTTACTTATACTATAAAGAGATAGGTTATATAACTTATAACTACTCCCTCCTTCCTTCTTTTTAGCCTAAGGTTTATATTTAGTAAGCTATTACTAAGGCTAATAACTATAAGTATAAGAAGGAGGAGAAGAATAAGATAGGAAAAGACTAGCCCTTATAGTAAGTCTTATACAAGGGCTTCTAAGCTTTATTATATAGTAGACTCTAGGTTAGAAGAAGGTAGAGTTAATAAAGTATAATAAAATTTATAAATATATAAATTACCTAGTATTCTTTATTCCTATTCTCTTTAACTTATTTTTCTTTATAAATACCTTAATTAACTATAGCTATAAGTACTATAGTACTATTAGTAAGTCTGCTACTTAATAGCTAGGCCTTAAGCTTATTTAGCTGCCTTTAAGGCGCTAGGTAAGGACTACTATTAAGGTTTAATAGTAAAGATAATAAGCACTTAAGAGGGAGTTTAGTATTACTTACCTTGCCTACGCTGTAATTAATATTAATAGCTAGTAGTTATTTATTTGCTTTTATATAGTCCTAGGCCTTACCTAGGATATAATCTTTAGCTTACTATAAATAAAATACTATAATATTACCCTTTATACTACTTAGTAGGAGCTAATAGTAGGCATAGCAAAAGGCCTTATAGTATAGGAGTCCTTAAGTCACGCTTAAGGCAAGGCTATATAGGGCATAATAGGGTCTGCCTTTATAGCTATAGCTAAGTAAGCTTATTGCCTTTAGGATATAACTATTTAGTTTATAGGCACTAGCTTATATAAGTTAATATCTATTCTTTAGGTTACTATGCCTAAGTTATAGCCTAAGGACCCTTATATAGCCTTACTAGCTAAGCTTTATAACTTTACTAATCTCTTTAATAAGTCTAAGGCAAACACTCTCCTACCCTATTATAGTACCTTAGACTATTATATTTATTTTTATAAGTCTCCTAATAAGTCCCTCCCCTCTTTCCCTTAGGGCCTATTATACTTTATACTTTAGGACTAGTTACTTAAACTCTAGTAGTACCTTATAGAGCTCTTAGATAAGAAATAAATCTAAGCTAGCTTTTTTTTAGTAGCTACTCTAGTCCTCTTAGTTAAGAAGGCTAGTAAGGGCTAGCGGTTTTATATAAATTACTATACTCTTAATAAGATTATAAAGTAGGACTACTACTTATTGCCTTTTATTAAGGAAACCCTTTGCTCTCTAGCCTATGTATAATAGTTTACTAAGGTAAATATTTAGGCAGCTTTTTATAAGCTATAGGTTACTAAGGGGAATAAGGCTCTTATAATGTTTTAGATATAGTTTAGGCTATTTAAGTAGCTTATCTACCCCTTTAGCCTAGCAGGTGCGCCTGCTACTTTCTAGTGTTATATTAATAACGCCCTTAGTAATGCCCTTAGTAACTTTATTATAGCATACTTAGATAATATCCTAGTTTATTCTAGTGGCTTAAGGCGTAACTATTTGCGGAAGGTTTGTGTGGTTTTTAGCCGCCTATAGGTAGCAGGCCTTTACCTTAACCTTAATAAGTCTGTCTTTACTACCTAATAAGTCTATTACCTTAGGTATATTATTATAGTAAGCAAGAGTATACGCCCTAACCCTGCTAAGGTCTAGGCTATTTAGGACTAGGCGGCCCTAATAAAGCTATAGGGTATATATAGCTTCCTTAGTTTTGCAAATTTTTACTATAACTTTATTCTAAATTTCTCCTAAGTTACTAACCCCCTTTATAATCTTATAAAGAAGAGTATTTCCTTTGTCTAGGGGCAGTAGGAGGCCTATACTTTTAATAAGCTTAAGTGCCTCTTTATCTTAGACCTAATCCTAGCTTAATAGAACCCTAACTAGAATATAATAATTAAGGCAGACTGCTTTAGTATTACCCTTAGTAGTTGCCTTCTCTAGCTCTAGACAAATAGTATTTAGTACCCTATTGCCTACTACTTAGCCTAGCTAACCCCCTCTTAGTAAAACTATACTATTTATAATAAGAAGCTCCTAGCTATTATCTCCTGCCTTAAAGTATAGTTAGCTAAGCTCTAGGGTATTTCTAAGCCCTTTACTATTTATACTAACTATAAGAGCCTTAAGTACTTTATAACCCTTAAAATTATAACTAAGCATTAGGCTTGCTAGGCTAAGACACTCTTATAGTATTATTATTACCTATAGTACTAACCTACGCAGTACTAGTAGTATACTAATACACTCTCCTAATAGGGCTAGGATAAGGTAGGGCTAACCTTATAGTATAGCCGCCTCCTTTAACCTTTATTTATTTAGGCTATCTTTATAAGTAACCCTAACCCCTTTAGCACTAATATTATACTACCCTCTAGTAACTAGGTCTTTTCCTCCCCCTACCTTTAGGCACTCTAGGATATAATAATTACTTATAATATAATATACTACTACTGCCTTACTACTATTTATAGGAATATATAGTAATTCCCTATAAAGGCTAAGATAAGGGAGTAGATTATAAACTATAGTATTAGTGCTTATAGGGTGCTTTAGTTCTATAGCTAGACATAAGTGCCTTAATAGGAGCTATTAATAACCACCCTTATCTAGGAGTGCTATAAGTTACTAGTAGCAGGCTATTTAAATTATAATACTACCTTCTAAACCCTTTAGTAATAGTTCTACTAAGCAAGTATATCCTAGGACGTTACCCGCTATATCTAGAATTATTACTACTATAGTAGCTATAAAAGCTACTAGTAGTAGCAGGGCCTTCTAAAACCCCTCCTTATCCCTAACTACTTCTAGTCCTAGATCTTAGTTAACTTTATAATAGGCTTGCCTGCGCGTAGGCTATCTAATCCCTCTTCCCTTATAGTAATTATAGACTGCCTTTCTAAGTTTATTTAGCTTAAGGCTATAACTAGTATCTCTACTAAGGCGTGCGCAGAGAGGTTTAAGATATACTAATAGTAGTTTTATAGGTTCCCTACCTTTATTATTACTAACTATAGTTTAGACTAGCTAAGTAAGTTCTAGACTACCTTATGCTTAATTATTAAGACTAAATAGTTACTTTTTACCTCCTACTACCCCTAGACTAATAGGGGCATAAAGCAAGCTAACTAAAAGGTATAGGCTATTCTATATTTTTATATTTCCTTCTTATAGTTTAATTAGCCTAAGCACCTAGTAGTATACTAGCTTACGCTTAATAATTAGGCTTCCTTTATTACTAGCTTTAGTCTAAACTAGCTACTCTATAAATATAATATTAATTTAGTCTAGGTTCCCGTAAACCTTACTCCTAGTGTTACTATAAGCGCAGGATAGGTAGCCTAGTTTGCCTTATAACTTTAGGAGGCTTCTAAGCTAGCCTAGGTAGCTATTACCTTTACTTAGTAATAATAATAAAATAGCATAGCTACCTTCTATTACCTTATAAAGTAGTTCTAGGTTAAGGACTAGGTATAGCTCTTCCTTTATTATATTAAAACTAACCACCCCTCTAAGAAGCTAGACTAGGTAGCGGCTAAGTACTATATTATAGCTATCCCTATACTACTAATAGTCTATCTTAATATACCCTAGGGTATTTACCCTATCTTCTATATTAATCTTATTAAGCGCGCTATTACTAATTTGCTCCCTAGTTAGCCCTAGTGTAATACATGCCTAGGGCCTGCATAGGTGTAGAATAATAAGAATAATAAGCTTTATAAGGAATACTAGGTTAAGAAAGTGCTAGCAGCTTATAATGCATAGGGCTGTAGGCACTATTAGGATATCCTTATTAAATAAGTAGGATACTTAATGCTAATATAAGAGCTACTTAAGAACCTAGTAAACACATAGGCCCTAGTAAACTATAAGGCAGAATAAGGTAGTGTATAGTATAATAATAGTCCCTAGTAAGTTCTTAAATAAAGTTCTCTTATAAAGCTATATATATTTACTACTTAGGGCCTAACTTACCCCTAATTAGTCTTCTTCCCTCTCTCTCTTACTTACCCTTCTTCCTTCCCTGCCTTAGTAAACCTTATATTAGTTACTAAGTAACTTTAGAGGTAGCTTATTATTATAGAGGTTAGGGAAGGGGGTATTATACTATATTTAGGATAGTGCTATTAAGATTACCTATAAATCCCTCTTATCTCTCTTTTAGTAGTATTAATAGCTCTTTAGTATATACTTTTATAAGGCATGTTAGGGGTATTAGGGGGTGTTTAGTAATTCCTTTACCTATAGGCTAGGCCTATAGAATTACTATAGTAGCTATATAATACTTTATAGTATTACTATCTACTCCTTTATAGCCCTTTATATAGCCCTAAAGGACTATATAGTATACTACTAGTAGCTAGCTATAGCCTAGGTATTTTACTTTCCTTATATAAATAGCATACTTCTAAGCTAAGCAAGGGGTTAGACTAGTAGCTATATAGCGCCCTAGATAAGGGCGCTAGGGAATATAAGAAATAGGTTAGTAGCTATATTACTAGGTAGTATAGGTATAGTACTCCTTATAATAAGCGCATTTTTAGTAGGTGTAGTAGTAGCGGGGGCATTATAAATAGTTTAGATAGTAACTAGGGCATACTTAGTATAGTAGTATAAGTTAGTAAATTTATTACCTAGGGCATAGAATTTAGGTATTAAAATAGTAGCTATCTAGATTTGCTAGGTTTCTTTATAATATACCTTTAGTGTAATAATAGCGTAGCCCCTAGCTATAGCTTATATTAGGGCGCGTATAGTATACTTAATATAGGGATTAGCTACTAGTATATATGTATTTTACACGCATTTCTAGCGGCCCTTTTAGTAGCTCTTATATAACTTCCCACAAAGACTATGCTTATAATCTAGTCTACTTAATTAGATAGTAATAAGGATATACTAGATATAGGGCAGGTTAATAGTTATAGGCATAGTATTACCCTCCTTATTAAAGTCTCCTTTTATAATAAACTTGCCTAGGGCCTATGCCTAGTGCTAGTATAAGGGTAGGATATTACCCTATGCGCTAAGAGGTAGTTATAGGAGCTAGTATAGCGCGCCTAAGGGAGGCTATAGTAGCTATAAGTATATATAAGTAACTAGGGTAGGCAGGGGCTGCTTATTAATATTCTAAAAGCTATATAGGGAAAATAGCACCTAAGTATAGCCTAGGTAGTATAGTAGTAGTGGGTACTATAGTAGTAGTAGGCCTTAGGGTAGCTATAATATAATAAGTAACTAAGCATAGGATTTAGTAATATAAAGTAAGCTTAGGCATAATAATAAGTTTATAAGGAGGTAATAAGTAATAAAATAAAAACTCTTTATAATAAGGGGGATAAAGAAGGATAGTTAGCAGGACTCTAGGGGCAGATAAGATAAGGTTTTTATACCTCTAATAGGCATCTAATATAGCGTTATTTAGTCTAGGTATTATGCATAAATAATAATAACTATAGGTTCTTATAATACTAGCTAGCTATGCTAGCTATTAATAGCTTGCTTCTTACGCCTAATACAAGCGCCTTACTCTAACTAAGTACTAACATTAGGCAGGTTGCTTAGATATAGTCTAACTACTAGTAATTATTAATAGCCTATGTCTTGCTTTTATACTAGCTATTTAGTGTAGTGTATTATACTTACACTACGCCTATTATGTTTACTATATTACTTATTTACGCCGCCTAGCAGGGTTTATAGTTCTATTTAGTTCTATATCCCTCTGTCTTAGTTTACTACCTATTCCTAGACTATCTCCTTAACTTACTAGTCTAGTGCCTATCCTAGCTAAGCTAGCTTACCTCCCCTAGTAGTATTTAATATAATAGGGACGTTTTATTTCTTAATTTACTTACCTATAGCTTTTTCTTACTAATCTAACGCTTTTATATAAGCAGTGTCTATATAGCACGGCCGCTACCTAGGGCAGAAGGCTATGTAATAGTATTAGGCTTTGCTTAATATAGGGCTAATATAAGTACGTATTAGTAGTTATGCGCACCTTGCCTTACGCGTAAGGCTTATGTATAATAACAGGGGGGTATTTATAGTAAGGGTATAAAGGGGGCATAATAGGGTCTTTGTGTTACCTTTCCTTCCTTTCTCTTTATGTCTTTTAATAGCATTCTAACGCCTATTAGCAGTAGCAATAGGGCTAGTCCATAACACTAATATAATAATAAAGACTTTACTAAACTAAGCGCTTAAGACCTTTATTAATATAAATAAGATTATAATTAGGATAGAAGGTTAGGTAAAAAGAGTAGTATAAGACCTAATAAAAAGGTTAGTATAAGAGTTATTATAAGAAGTATATATACTTTAATTTTTATAATAGTAGCTACCTTATTAAGATATATAAACCTTAATTTTATAGCCTATAAAGGCTTTTATTAAGAGTTATAGATCTTAAGTAGTAGCGTTATAATATATATAATTATAATAACTTTTATATTTATTTCTTTAGCTATAACTATAGTATAGTGTATGTGTTTTAGGGATATTAGGGTTATACTAATTAGTACCTATTATATTATAATAACTATTACTATTTCCTTTATTACTTTATATAAGAATCTAATTAAGGAATTAGATTTAATTAGCTAAGTATTTAATATATTTAGCAAGGAGGGATTAGAGGCTTTTTATATTATATTAATTTCAAGTATAAAAAGAGAAGAGTGCTAGTGTTAATATTAATATAATAGGTTAGGTTAATATAGACCTAGCGTATTCTAATTAGCTATATCTAAGCTTGCCTCAGATAGGTAGCTAGTGCGCTAGTCACGTAACCTATAACTTTATGTATTATAAAAACTACTAAAAGGCCTCCTACTTAGCTAGCTAAATAGTTATTATTAATAATATTAACTAGAATCTTAGTACTTCCTTTTGCGCGCGCATTACTTGTTATTTCTTATACCTTTGTTTATTAATTCGCCTGTGTACGAATTAACAAATTATATTAAAAAATAAAATAAAAAAGATGGGTAAATTTATATTTAAAATCTATATATATATGTTAATATCAACGCAACGGGTCGGGTTAACGTGGACCCGGCGCACCCTAATTAGCCGCATCCGAGCTCGCCTCGGATAGGTGGCTAGTGCGCCGGTCACGTAACCCACAACTTTGCGCATTGCAAAAACTACTAAAAGGCCTCCCACTTAGCTAGCTAGATAGGAATATTAATAACGTTAACTAGAATCCTAGTACTTTCTTTTGCGCGCGTATTACTTATTATTTCTTATACCTTTATTATTAATTTGCTTGTGTATAAATTAACACTAATTAGTAGTAATTACACCATAGATTAGCTAAATTTACATATCCTATAGAACGCTAGTTTCCGCTTATAGTAGCTAATATTTTACAAAATTAGTAGAGTTAATCCTACTAAACAAAGGAAGTAATATAAAAGAGATAATTCTACGATTACAAATAGATTTAATCTATCCCCTTTAGGGAAGCTCTTTAGGGTTTATTTATAAAGCTATTTTATGCTAAGAAAGGAAGCTTACTATAGTACTATGCTGCTTGCTTTAATAGGTATGATTTTTTCTCTTTCTAGCCTTAAACGCCTATTAGAGGAATTATTGCATCTCTTGTCTATTATAAGATTTATTAAGCCCTTAATTTAATTAAATCTATTAGTCTAGACTAATAACTACTATAGATTTCTACCCTTTTACTTGCCTTACTACTTACTTTACTATTTTTTTATTAGATTTCTATTCTCTTTACTACTAAATATAATATATATCTATAGGTAAACAAAGCCCCTAATTTGTTAATCTTAATAATAAGATCCTAGAGCTCCCTTAGATCCTATTAATACACAGAAGAATAATTATAGTAGACTAGCATAAGCTTAACCTATTAGATTTTAATATTAGTAAGGCTATAAGTGCTAAAATATATAGCTAAATCGCTTTCTTTATTATAGAAGCTAAGACTAAAGACCTCTTTAGTAAGCTCCTTTAGCAAAAGCTTAGAGACTAATTTATAGACTAGACTAAAGAAGCTTTTAAATATAGGAATACTAAAGTTATTTGCGTTTTTCGTAACTTCTTGTAAAAAGGTAATATTTACTTCCTATTAGACTAATTATCTATTGCTAGTAAGCTTATAATAGTAATACAAGCTAAGACTAGACTAAGGGATCCTAATAGAGACTTATTATATCCCTTATAATTAAGATTATATTCTTTAGCAAGCAGGCATAATAACTATCCTTTCTCTTACTATAGCACCCTATATTAATAGCTTTAGGAATTACCTTTCTAAATATAGTAAAGAGTAGCACTAAAGAATTATTTATATCTTTACCTTATAAGAAATTCCCCTCTTCCTTTATTTGCTTTAACTACCTTCCCTATAGCATAACCTAGGAATTAGTAGGGTTATAGGGGACCCCCCTAAACACCCTATAAGATTAAGCTCCCTAAATCCCTATAACACTAGCTAGTAGTATTAAATCTTATAATAGGTTATAACCCTACGGGTAACCGCAAGCTCTTATAGAACCTAGAAGATTACTACTACTAGGGGAGCTAACTTAACCCTTAGTAGGGACTAAGTAATATTTCCCTTACTCCTCCTGCTCCTACTAGGAGCTTCTATAAACTAGACTAGCCTCCTACTATAGTTAGCATAGCGAATTAGCAGGGATATTTATATATAATAGAAGCGGCACCTTATAGGCCTCCCTAAGGCCTAGGGCAAGAACTAACATAATAGTCTGCTCCCCTAGGCCTTCCTAACTTTAATAGGAGGACTTATAGGAACTTCTAAGACCTAGGGCAGGCCCTAAATTTAGCGCTAACTATCTAGTTA
>SRQA01000168.1:0-32956 GCA_018360365.1 Claviceps citrina
GGCGCGGCGGCACGGCGAGACGTGGCTTGGGTGTGTCGAGGGCCGGGCCGGGCGGCAGACGCGCCGGTTCGACCACGTTGTCGTCGCGTCGGGGTACTTTGGGGGGCCGGCCGTGCCCGAGGGCCTGTCGCTCTCGCTCTCCCCCTCGCAGGCGGGGACTGTGCCCGTCATCCACAGCAGCCGGTACCGGGACCTGGCGTCTCTTCTTCTGGCCGGCGGCGCGGCCTCCTCCGCCCGGGGCAGGATCCTCGTCGTCGGCGGCCAGATGTCCGGTGTGGAGGTGGCCGGCACCATTGCCACGCACCTGTCCTCTGCGGCTCACGCCCCGGTGGCATCTCCCATCCGCGACATCGACCAGTGCTCGGTTCACCACGTCATCCAGCGTCCCATCTGGGTATTCCCCACGTACACCACAGTCGAGGTGAGAACGAGAGTTCCCCGAACCCCAAGTCCTCAACACCACCGGCCGTCTCTCTCCACCGCGGCGGGCCGCTTCTGAGAAACAGAAGCAAAAGAAATGAAACGCTGACAGGAGCTCTTTCCCCCCCCCCCCCCCCCCCCGCGCGAGCAGCCCAACCTCGCCGCACCGCCCTTCCTCCCCCTCGACTTCTCCTCGTACAACCTGAACAACAGGCCCCCGCCGCTGGTCAACACGCAGGGCCACATCGACGACCAGACGGCCCACGCCGCGCACGCCGTCTTCCAAGCCGCCCTCGGGACGGACCAGTCCGTCTTCTCGCCCCAGCTGCAGGCCACGGCCGAGGAGCGGACACGCCCGCCGCACCTGGCCGTCAGCGACTGGTACTGCGACTTTGTGCGGTCCGGCCTCATCGCCCTCTCGACCGGCAGGCTGGCGTCCCTGGAGGGCAGGACGGCCGGGCTCAGCGACGGGAGCCGCGTGGAGGACGTCGTGGCCGTCGTGCTCGCCACGGGCTTCGACCCGTCCCCGTCCATCGGCTACCTGCCGCCGGATGTGTTGCACACGCTCGGCCACTCGGCCCGGCATCCGGAGCAGCCCCTCGCGCTCGCCCTGCACGGCACCCACCACCCCGACGTGCCGAACCTGGGCTTCGTCGGCTTCTACAGGTCGCCGTACTGGGGCGTCATGCAGATGCAGGCTCGCTTCCTCGCAGAGTACTGGTCGTCGTCGTCGTCGTCGTCGTCGTCGCCATCGTTGCCAACCACCCTCCCTGACCCGCTCCGCCAGAAGCTCCATCGCGACGACTCCATCCAGCGGACGCTCGCCCTTCGCGACGACCCGCGCCTGTCCCAGTTCCCCATGGGCGACTACCTCTTCCTGATGCACGACTTCGCCGACGCCCTCTCCATCCCGAGGGTCGACGACCCCCCCTCCCACGGCAACTTGCCCCTCGACATGCTCACCCCGTCGCGGTATCCCTCCCCGTCCGACGACGCAGCCGCGCGAGCCTCCGCCGAGCAGCTCCGCCAGGACGCTCTCCAGACAGCCATCGACGGCCTCACCACCCCGCGGTTCATCTCCCGCGCCGTCTTCCGCAGCCTGCTCGGCACCTGGAACCTCGAGCGGGACCTGGACAGTCGCCTGCCCACCCACCCGAGCGGCCACTTCAGCGGCACTGCGCGGTTCCTCCTCCGGCAGAAGACGGCAGATGGCTTGCGATGCGCCCCCGCCCAGGGTCCCGAGTCCGGGTCCGAGCCCGGCTCGGCCGAGGAGTCGTCTGTGCTGGACCCCGGCCTGGAGTACCTGTACGTCGAGGACGGCGAGTTCCGCACCAAGCAGGGGTTCGGCTTCCGAGCAACGAGGCGCTATGTCTGGCGGTACGACGAGCAAAAGGAGACGTTGGGCGTCTGGTTCGTCAAGCCGGACGATGCCAAGCGCGCGGACTACTTCTTCCACGAGATTGACTTCGTGCAGCCGACTGAGGGGCGCCATGGCGGCTGGACCGCCAAAGCTGGCCATCTGTGCATCGACGACTACTACCATGTCGAGTACAATTTCGCATTCGAAGCCGTCAACTTGAAGGATTGGACCATACAGTATACCGTCAACGGGCCCCAAAAAGATTACACCATACGGGGCCAGTACAGGAGGTGAATTGTCAGACGTCTCATGACACCATGGGGAATGCCTCCACGATTCCCATTTCATGGAATCAAGTTGACAAACCACAAAAAAAAAAAAAAAAAAGACGAGCACACGATGCATGTCACGTGGCCCGACGTCAAGAATACCAATTAAAATTATATCGGTCCCCATCGTCATAATCGATTCTGTCGCCACAAATGATACTCTGTACGAGCGAGAAACCCCCCCCCCCCCCCCCCCCTGCTGAAGAGAAGCTGCTTCTTTTCTCCATCTTCGTCCTGCCATCTACCGCAACTGCACGTCCAGCCTCACAATGCCATCCACCTCCTCCATCAGGTCCACAGATGCCGTGGCGCTCATCCTGTCGCTGCCCCTGGCCCGCGTGCACCAACTTGCCTGCTTGATCAGGGACCGCCGCTCCACAAAGTTGGTGCCCACGGTGCCGTCAAACGGGTTGACGTCCCTCAACGATTCCGGTGTGCTGCTGCCTTCCAGGTTGCCAGCCGCAAGCTCATCGTCCGTCATGAGCATGTCGCCGTCTTGGTCCATCAGGCGGATGCTCCCGTTTTCCTGAACGACCGTCCTGGTCAACGGCTGTGCCCTGCCGTAGTCTACAGCCCACGCTTTGGCCCATCCGGACGAGCTGAACGCCCACACAATCATCTCTGGCGATGAGTCCAGCCCGATTTCTGTCAGGTTTTCCCATACTGCAATGGTTTGCCCCCAGACTTCCAGGGGAAATGCCGGGCTGTCCTGGAAACGGCCGCGGAATACATCGATCTCCTGATAGTGATCCTCGGCCCGCCACGCCTCTGACGTCGTCTGTCTGCCTGGTACGTCATGAAAGAGATCTGGTGGGACCGTGAAGAATGCAATCAATTGCTTGCTGCCGCTGTTCTGGTTGTCTGCTGGCCCAGCTGCTGCAAACGTCGCCACAACGCGCACCCCATGTCGTGTATCTGACCCGGCAGCGTACAGAATCGGTATCACCGAGAGAGCTGCCGCCGGGGGCCGGAACCAGACTTTTCGGAGAAGTCGTGCCACAGACCCGATCGGAGCATCCGTCCCGAGGCAGAGACATCCCGTGCGCGGATCGGTGAACAAGACGTGATAGCCGTCACTAAGAGGCACTGCGCGGTAATGGTCGGCACTTCTTGCCAGCACTGTGCCTATGCCGCCGCCGCCGCCGCCGCCGCCGCCGCCAGCATCGAACGAGCGCCCGCTTCTGAATGCCCGGGACCGGACACATGTATTCTCCGGTGCTGTCGTTCTCCGACTGTCCCACAGGGAAGCCGTGCTTCTGCCTTCAGGCCCAATGATTGTGGTGGAGAGCTCGCTGCACGGGTCGTTGATGGGTTCCAAAGGGTTGAGCAGTCCCGAGGCTGAGCTGATCAGCCGAAGCTTGTTGGCCGTCTCGGTTTCTCGACGTACCGGCAAAAAGTACAGCACGTCGCTTGAGCATGTGAGTGGAAACCATCGGCTGAGATCTTGACCCGTCAAGGCATCCACCTAGTGTAGCTCAATGCCAGCCGAACATCCAAAAGCCACGCAGTTCCGCTGGGGGCAGATGGCAACAGAACGTGGCGGATCGTCGGCGTTGCAGATGTTCCGATACACGGTCCGATCGCCCGTCTCCGTAAAGGGTGCTTCATAAGGCGAGCGCTGGTGGCAGACACAGGAGTCAGAGTCGCCTGCCGGGTCTTGCACGGCCGCTCGCGAAAAAGACAACGGCGCCTTGGTGCTGCCGCCCGCCCCTACTCGCCCGTTTCTCGTCATGTCGATATCACATACCATTCCGACACGGCCCTCCATCAAGAACGCCACGGATTGTCGGCCAGAGGACGTGTCCATGCTGGAGCTCAGAACACGACGAGGACAGATGATGAAGGCGGCCGGTCGCATGAACCCTAGTGGCATTCCCTGTCTCTTGCGTAGAGGGATCGACCAGACTGACTGTCCACGCCGACACACATGGTTGAGCTCATATATGAAAGCCAGCTGGTCCAGCGTCGCTATGAGATACTTCCCACAGAGACTGACTGTGAAGCAAGCTTCTCCGTGCAGTTGGAAATCGTCAGACCTGAACGGCCCCGCGAGCCTGCGAAAATCCATCTCCCCCACCTGCACAAACGCACTCCCATCATGTCTGGCGAGATTGCTCTCCCTTGCGATCCACTTGCTCATCATCTCTTCGCGGCATATCTCGGCACCTCTGCCGACAGTCATCGTGCTCATGATGCGCAACATGCTGCTCCACCATCCAGCTTGCTTCAGCATGCCCTCCAACAGCCTCCGGTCCAAGCTCGCAAACAGCCAAAGCCGGCATGTGTGACGGGCGGCGTTGAAGTCCTCGGTCGAAAGAAGCGAGAAGATGGATTGGATCGTCTCCGTGGCAAGACGCATGGCCCCGGGCGACTCTATGCCAGCATGAGCAGCTTCGTGCTCGCTCCCGTCGACGTTCTTCACCCGCTTCGAAAGCGTCTCCACGGCCCGCTTGATTCCGCATGCGCACGCCAAAGTAGACATCTCGCCAGCGGCTTGATGCAGGGACAGGAGGACGGAGGTTGACGCTCTTGGGAGTGTCTCCCGGGAGTAGGCGCCAGCTACTCCACGTGACACCAAAATCTGCGACGACGTCTTGTTGATGCTTTGGGTCCTTGGGATGAGCGAGCGGACCGGGAGAACTGCTAATCAATACAGGGCGTAGTTTTAGGACTTGGCTGTGATGGTTACTGTAGGTTGTTGTTGCTATAGGTAGCGCGGCATGTTGTTGGCATTTGGGAGAGTCGAACTCGACCGAATGAACAAGACTGCTTCTCGCAACGGTATGTATGCATCATGGCCGGAAGAACCTGCCCTGCTTGCCTCCGTCGCACCTGCCCAACGCCAGTCAAGTAAGCGAAGCGAAGCACGCTTCTCCGCTGAACCAACAATGGGCTAGTACGCCCAGGTTTCGTCACACAACACATGTCCTTGTCTCGCGACTTGATCTGATGCTTGGGCAATTCGACAAAGGAAGGTATCATTGATTATACTTGCACAGGACTTCATTTTCCACCAGCCCGCAATTCTCCCTGAACCACGGGGCTCATTCTGTCGCTTCCCTCTGCCTAACTTCTGCGAGTGCTGCCATCTATCCACACGTTGTCGTCGCCAATTCCGAGTGAGCGATCTGCATTCGGCAGGATCAGCGTCGGCCGCCCCTGTGATGATTGACCACTCGGAGGACTCGCCTCGTCGTCTACGGCTGCTGGCGGGTCTTTGTAGATCCAAGGTTGCTGCAACCTACAAGTATTTGTCATGTCAGCATCATGCTCTCGAGTCATATTATCTTGCAGACAGGATCCGAGTGAAACGTACGGAGTAATGAGGCTCGGGTTGACAAATGTCAAGCCTCTCTCTCTCAGCTCATCTAGAGTGCTTCCTCTTCGCAGCAGCTGTGGGTGAAAGCGTGGCAAGCCGTCATCGGACACCTCCTCCTCCTCCTCCTCCTCCTCCTCCTCCTCCACAGCCTCCTCGGTATGGCCCTCATCGCTTCGCTGTCCGCCATTCTTGATGGCTCGTAGCGCAATGTACTTGGTCAGGGGCTCGAATTGCCGGCTGAAGTAGTAACTGTACCATATCGTGAATGGGATGATGGGCAGGACCGCTGCGGATTGAATAAAGGCCTGGAACGAAGCGATTTGCCCGACCATGACGATCTCAAACACAAGTAGGCCGACAACGATGCGATAGCAGATTATACGCCACGCACCCCCGGTCGCATGCTGCGGTTGGTCCATGGCGTAAAGGAGCATGTACTTGAATGTGAAGTATCCAAGGCCAAAGTAGATGACGCCGAAGATGAGAATCACCCATCCCTCAACCAAAACGCTATAGATCAGACAAAGATTGAACACAAGCAACGCAGTCGGAAGGTAAAAGCCGTACTGGAATATGGGTGGCTTCTGTATCTCGTCAAAGTCCCGCGGCGTGGTGGAGAGCCAGCGGTAGATTGGAGCGAGAAATACACTCCCAATCTCGAGGATCTTGAAGGGCATGAGCCCTACGCCCTGCAGTATGATGAACGAGATGTAGAATCTGGCAAGGTCCTCCACGTCTTGCGCGATGAGCTGCGGTATCAAGCTCGTGTCTTTCAAGAAGCGCCTCAGCACACTCCAGAACTCAAACCCCGTCTTGGACACGGCAAAAACGAAAAAGGTGTTGAAAAAGGTGAAGAAGAAGTTCTTGGAGATGACGGACAGCTCCACGTCCCCCTGAGAGATCATGCCTTGATGGTTCGACAGCCAGTCGTATAAATAGGGCACCGAAACGTTGAGCAAAGACACAACCAGAGTTGGAGCTGTATTCTGGAAAAAGGATCGCACAATGGGATGTTCGTTCAACCACGCGGCGAATTGGGGCAAAGCTCGGTCGATGGTACAGAAGCTCAAAAAGGATGCGAGGGCCGCGGTTGGGAAGATCCAGATGAGTGTCAAGAAGGTAATGAATAGCGTGATGGACCAGGCTTTCAGTCTGCGTATACCTCGCCGAGCATATGTATTCCTCCACACAAGGTCCGAAGGTGAAGGCGTTGCTTTTGTCAAGAAGCGGCCAGGTCGAGGATCTATCCTTGCCTGGATGACCATCTGACAAGATGCGACCGAGTCCATGGTGACGAGGGCCATGTCGGTCGTTGCGTATTCCCCTTTCCTTGCTTCCACCACTCTCTCATCGATGCGACGGAGCTGCTCTTCGAAATAGTCAATGGCATCCACCTTGCGACTCCGCAGCAGCAATGGTCCATGACGCACCGTCACTTGCGGTCGTTGGCCCTTGTACATGTGCGGCTGCCTCGGCTCGCTCGCCAAAAGTCTTGCATTCTCGGCAGTCTCCTCGTCGCCAGTCTCACCCGATATTTGTTCATTTGCGTCGCGTATAGGGTCTGTCTGAGTGGCATCGCTATGCCTGATCGGTGCCTTGTCCCTTGTCTTGAGGTATGCGGCCCATGCTGCTTCCAACTTGCGCAGAAGTACGTCCCGGTCGGCGACCAGCTGGTCAAGATACTTCCAGTCCCTGCACAGAGTCACAGAGTCCACAAGGCCAATATCGAGACCCTCAATCAAATTCTTCAATTTTTCTTCAGACCTGTGTTTCTTCGGTATGCCTGTTAAGCGAAAGGTGCGGTCCGTGACTGTCGATTGTGAGCCCAGGTACTTCTGTCGAAGGTCTATGATTCGAAACGTCTCCCAGTTGATCGAGTAGAGTGTGAGTGCGACGAAAAAGTAGGTGAAGGCGACATATGTCCATAGAAAGGGCATCTCGCGACTTCTGTCCTCGTCCTTATCTTCGAGTGCATGGAAGCTATCGGTGCGCGGCAACTGTGGCCAGCCAAACAGTTCTCGGCCGCTTGTCTCTTGTACAGCATTTGCCGAGCCGACAAAGTCCCAGGGACTCTTGCGGTACTTGGCGTTGATTGGTCCCAGCACTAGAATGGCGAAAAAAGTCATGATAATAAAGAGACGAATGGCCATTTTGAAGAAAACCAAGAACTACAGCCAGTCAAGTCAGAGTCCTACCTAACACATCGTTGAGGGGATGGAATGCGAGCTCACCACAAAAGCATCCAATCCAGAAGCAGCCAGGATTTGTTTCTCATTGATCCTGTAAAGCTGAGGTATCCATCCGAAGAAGGAGTCGGTCAAGGCCGGAATGTCGACATGAGGATGCAGGCGCCGCTTATGCGCTGCATAGAGTGCTGGCCATCTCGGACGAAGTATCTGCACAAATTCAAGCGTCAATAGCTGTCGCCCACGGCACGAATGAATGGATTTGCGTTCTCGCCATACACAGAAGGTGACAAAAGCCGAGATTCCCAGGATCAAGGACAGCACGAGCTGCAGCTGAATGTCATTGTTCTTTTTGTTTGGGTCGATGAAGTCTCCTCCTTCCGTGATGCAGGTCCTATTACTCATCTTGCTTCATCTTTTTTTTTTTTCCCTTCGAGGTAAGTAAGTGACTTGTGTAATGAATGCTCCGAGTCTGTCTGTGCCGGAGAGAACATGCGAGTCCGGATCACGCGGCGGCTGATGATGAGGCTGGAAGTTGCTGGAACTACCAGACTCCCGAGCTAGAGCAGTCGCGTGGGTCCTTGGACGTCGTAGTCGGGCGCTCGGGCCAAGCACGACTGAGTTGGCGTCACACGTCACACAAGCCCCTTACCCTACCCTAGACGCAATTTCCCGACGTCAAATCTCACCACACCATGACTCAAGCATGTTCGGATTTTGACACCGATAAGTGCAAAAGCATGTCCAAATCGATCTGGGAAGGAGTTGAATTCGAATCAGTGTTCCGCACGACAATAGATCCGATACAGGAGCAGTCTCATCGGCCTGCCTAAAAATCGCTTTCGACTCGCAAGCCAGTGATAAAGGGCCCGGATCGACGCTCGAGGGCGTCCACCCTTTCTCCTTTCTGCGAAAGAGAATGAAGGCAAATGTTAAGTCGCTGAAAGTGGTCCGGGAGGAAAAAAAAAAACAACACACTCGAGCATTGGCATGACAGTCACCGAACCCGACGGCCATCAATGATCAAGCGGGCGTCTCGCATATCATCGGCGCGGGCATGTCGCCGACAGGGAAACGACGTGGCTCTGGAGGGAGACGAATCCAGGGGCAAAGGAGGAGGAGAGGGCTCACACAAATTCGTCCCCTTTGCGCATCGGTAGATCTTGTGAGGACATGTCCTGCGGTCAGTCGAAGCCAGATGACGATTACACTGCATACGTCGCTTAGGGACCGAGATCAGCCTGGCAAGCCATGCTGGCCGAGGAAGGACATGTTGTTGCACAGATTACCCCGCCGCAGAGCCAACTGGCAACAGCTTCTAACACGGCGCGGATGTCAAACGGGACATGGGTTGCGCATCGTCTTCGAAATGACTGGCTGGTCGAGGACACGAGGGAAATAAGATGATGTCAGATGTCAGGAACGTAGCCGGAGCACCGGGGCCGATCTGTCGCCATGTCGCCGTTGCGGTGAGCCAGATGACAAACAAGGAGGGCTACACTGAGGACTCCCCGCCAATGTGAAAGCCGTATCTGGTGCATCGACGATATAAAAAGCAGCAGTTTTCAATTGGATCCACCAACACCAACCATCGATGTCCTTTGTTTCTGATATTTTTTCTTTCTTTTTTTGCACAACCCTCCTATCCCTCCGCCAATAACCGTGCCACGTCGTCTCCGTTCAAAAAAGAACTCGATTCGTCGAGTGTCCAAAGCTGATCTGAAACATACGCCACTGTTTCCCCCTTGCCTTGAAGGATTCGCATCCTCGTGAGACGAGAGGAAAAAGAGCCGAGATTTATCATATATGATTGGTTTTTTTTTTTTTTTTTTTTTTTTTTTTTTTTTTTTTTTTTTTTTTTTTTTTTTTTTTTTTTTTTTTTTACTATTGAGATTGACAAACAGATTATCGATGGCCGTTTCTGTATGTTTCTGTATGTCATGTTCGGGCAGCACGGTCAACCATCAAGTCTGGGCAGCAGATGTGTGAGCAGAAAACAGCCCGATCAAATTGGGCATCACGGCCAAAAAGAAAAAAGAAAAAGAAGACAGAAAAAAATACAACAAAGTAATGAAGAGCCGACTGCACAAGATGCACCAACGAACGTTGTCTGTCACATCAAAAGGGCAGAGATTCACCCCGTGTAACAGGATGGGTAGTGAGACATAACCCAGGGTCCAGATAACAGTCGCTATGTTTCGAGCCTGGAAATACTCAGGAGCGTATTGGTGCCATCTTGCCAGCTCATTATCTGGCTGCTGGCAACAAAACGAGAGACTCATGCGCAAGAATGTGGCGGTCAAGAAATCGCTGCCATAGCTGCTTATGTCCCATATCTATTGCTTTGTGGCAGACAGTGTTAGCTGGCCAAACTACGATCCTTCACGCGTTGCCAACCTTGAGAATAAAAGAGTGCTGAGGAATCTCGCGTGAATCTCATCGACAACATGTTCGTCTGTTTCACCAAATATAGCCGCGGAGACAGGGTACGCATTGTAAAGCCCACTGTGCTACAAGAAACGTCACGACCGAGCAGCGCGTACCGGCTGTGTTACATGCGGGCGATATGGACATGATGTTTCATGACGAAAAAAAAAAAAAAAAGGTATTTCTGACAGCATTTGATGTAAAAGCTTGCTCCATCAAATGGCTCATGAAGCCACAGGATGATAAGAGGCCACGGGTACTCACATTGCCAGCTCACCGTTGTGGTTGACGGCGGAAACTGCGCTTGTCGCCCTTCTCACCGATGCGGATGCCGGAACAGTACCACTCCCCGCAGATAATTTGAGCTGGCGTGGCCTTATGACTGTTCTGTGCGAGCTCAAGGCTCGTCTCCGACATGATACTGCGCTGGGGACAGAGCCATGAGCTCAGCGGAGAAAGCATACACTTGCTACTCGCAATGCGAGGAGTGGCCTCGCTCCTGCAGCTCGACATCAAGGGCAGTCCAGAAGTATGGCGAGCCGGATTCGTGAACAAACTCGAACATGCTTCTGCCACATGTGAGCGTCGTGGGACTGGAAAAAACATGGACACCTAGATTCGTGACGGGCCTACCAAGCCAAGGGGCAGCAATATAAATTGCATGTTATGCCCAAGTTTTATCATCGTGCTGGCTAGCAGACCAGACTCCCTTCCAGGAAAAACAAAAAAAAAAAAAAAAACGAGCAGAGTGCAACCAGGACAAAAACATGGCAGAATCCAAGAAACAAACAAACGGTACGTTACCCAGGGAAGAACGGGGTTGTTCTTGGACCATGCCGAGCGTCCGAGGCGTCGCAGTCACGACGAAGACTGACACATGAAAGCAGGAACGGGAAAGCCGGCGGTAAATGGCATCAAAAAGACAGCTTCCACAACCCAATCCTTCGCCATGGAGCGTTTCCAACGAGACGAGGGGCCCTGGCATCAGCCATTTGACACTTCTTCGTCCAGTGCGTATGGCGACGCAGGTTCTTTGGCAAGGCGCAGCAGCAACGGTGCTGCGCCACCGGCTTCTGTCCACCAGCGGCCGCAAGCGCCGAACTCCTGATTGTTTTCGTTTCTTGGGAGGCCAAAACAGTATGGGGCCATGGGTGGTTTGGGGGCCGACAGTGAGCGATGCGACCAAATGATGGAGGAACTCAAACGGTGATGCTGGAATGGAAAGGAAATTAGTGTACGGGCAGCTTTGAGACGACAATTGCTTTTTTTGCGTCCGTCTTCATTTTCTTCCTAGTCAGCCAGCATCTGGGTGTCACAGCCCAGTCTGCTACTGTCGCGGGAAAAAAAGACCGTACATGAATAAAGTGCTGTACGTGAAGCATGACGACGACGGCAAAATCTCTCACGATGGCATCATGACCGGCAAGTTGCAACACATGAGCCCCACATGCCATGTCATTTGTAGCTCATAAGTCATAACCATGGCCGACTCCAGGGCCGGGCGCTTTGCTGCTGATGTGGCCAAAGCTTATCCGCCACATGTTTCCGCCGTGTGGCGATTTCGCCGGAAACAAACAGACAACAAACACTAGCCATTAATGTGGCTGCGAGCGGACATGTGCACAGCTGCAGGCTGCAGCACACACGCGCGGGGGCTTGCTGTTAGCGCCATGCGCCGGGGGCAAGAGCTCAGCCACAGCTGCTGGGCTTGCATCGCCAAGGCCCCGGCCGTGGCGCTGGACTCCTGGACTCCTCGAGCGCCTACGGGCTTCGCACTGACCGCCGGCCGTGCACTGTGCTAGTAGATCCTAGTACTAGACAGTACTAAGTAGACTGTACCTAGCCAGGATGACCCCATGGCTCCTTCCCACTTTGCCGCAGTTGGCCCACCCGCCCGCCCGCTCGTCTCAGTCCGTCACTTCAAACTTGTTTGACGCTCCCTCGTATCCCTCTCACGGTCTCACCCCTGCCGTCACAGACTCACTCCAACAATAATCCATCAGCGGCAATTCGCTACATCCGACTTTCGCCGCCACGCCGAAATAGCATCTGCCTTTCCCCTCGCTCGCAGTCATCACTTTCACCGACTCCATCTTCCGATCCGTCTTGAAACAAACCAAGAGAAAACATTCGCTCGCTTCCCACAGCCCTGGCCGCCTACACTCTTCTTCTGCCTCGCGCCCAGCCAGTAGTACCCAGCACATCGACGGGATCGGCTCATCCAACCCATCGCACACTTTCTCCAGGCCTTCTCATCCGGACAGTGGACGGTTGCACTTCAGGCAAAGGCTCTATAGACGACGGTGCTGCCGGGCAGATCACCTTGAAGGCTGTGTGTATCGGGGTAAAGGCCCTTCTCGCCAAAGCCCGCCCGTCCCCTCGAATCTACCCAGCGATTCCCGAGAGTATCGCCGACCGCGAATTAGCATGTGTAAGTCTTACATATCGGCTGCAGCTTGGCCGTGGCCGTTGCCTTCTGGTATCGGGCTAACTAACGTTAATCGCAACACAGCTGGCCTTTCTTATACCATCGTACCGTTTTTCGATATCAGCGAGCTGCCGGCTTGTGCTGCCCAGTGTCAGCCGCTGTGGGATGCCAATGGCGGATGTGTCCCTCCAGCGATTCCGCAAGCCGACCCCAAGCTCTACGGAGAGTGCTTCTGCGCCAATGGCAAGGTCGCAGCCTTTTCAACGGCTGCTTCCGGTGTGTGTGATAATGCTTGCCCGGGCGATGCTAAGGGCATGAGCTCTATTGCTGGCTGGTTCTCCAACTTTTGCAATGTCAAGGCGGCAAATACACCCAAAACAACTTCATCGACGAGAGCTGGCGCGACAAGTACGCCAGGTTCGAGCAGCATCGGCAGCAGTAACGTCGGCGGCGATTGGTAAGCTCTCTCTCTCTCTCTCTCTCTATTGATTCACGTTTTTCTCATGCATGACCCGTCCTTTTGCTAACCGCGAAAATAACCACAAGGCTCTCTAACCATTGGCAATGGGTCATCATGCTCGTCATCCTGGTGGTTGGTATTGCCGGCATCTGGATTGGCGCCTGCGTTTGGCGCCGCCGATATCTGCGCAAGAAGGATCGACAAACCTCCTTTGGGCAAAAACACTCCGGATCCATTAGCCACCCGTCCTGGGGTCCGGCCATCACAGGCTCCGAATCAGCGACTCGCATCTCATTTCCCATGGGCCGTGACGCAGAAAGCGGCCTGGTCAATGAAAAGTCCCACAAGGGCAAGCAGAAGAAGAAGTGGACGGTTTCTCAGCGCACATAGGCGACACTTTTCGTCGCCGCCTTTCTTTTCGCCTCACGGTTTCCATATTCCCCCGCGCTTCGTTTGCTTCTCGCTTGCAGATACCTCGCTCCAACGCGCTTCCAACTTTATCTCACCTAGCCTCTGCTTGGCCGAATAGTCAGGCTACCTCACACGCAAGTCGAAACCACATCACCTCGGGAACCATCTTGCCCCGATATGTCATACTTATGGTGCTTCTTCTTTCTTGGACCCAGCGGCGCTTCTTTTAGTTTTTCCACTTTCTTCTTCTCGGGGGCTTACTGCATGTGCCTGTGGACACGGATCTCTCAAAAACCAACTCCTTCATCTTTAAAGAATCCCGCTCGGCATGGCTGCGCACCCCCCCCCCCCTCCCCCTCCCCCTCATTGTTGGTGTCATCCTCCCTATGGATCCTTCGTCGGCGTTACCGGTCTTTCATCCTTCATCTGTATCTTTTGCATGTATGCTTGGGGTTTAAAATTTCCCTTTTTGGGCAGCCATCGGCGTTTATTGTTATTCTTCTTTCTTCTCTTTTGAGCGTGACGACGCCGTATAGCTGAACGGTATTCGGCTCAGGGCAGGCGGGCGGGCTTGCTTGGTCCTTTTTTTCAAGACATATGTCGTTGCTTGTGCTTGGGCATGGACCATGGTACACGACAACGGCGCGGGAAAGTGGACCTTGACACGGCATATAAGCTACTAGGTACTTGAATATTTATATATATATATATATATATATATATTCATACTCTTCCAGGTTGAATCACACAGCATCACAAGAGGTTACGTTGGCTGTCTGCTACCAAAGGGGCGAATCGGATTGGCTATTCAGCGTCAGGTCCTTTTCTGTTCCTCCATCGCATCCATGTAAAGATCTATCAAGCACCCGGCTGACCAGGCTTGTGTGGGACTCTGCGAAAATATTAGTTTTGTCGTGTCTCATGATGTAATCATTCTCCTCTTTGAACAAGAGGTAATGGAGACGAAAAAGGGGGGGAGAGAGGGGGACGGGGTGCACCAAGACGTACCGAATCCGCGCAATGCTCTCCATTCTTCTGCGTCAACTCGGCCAAACCAGCCCACGCACTCTGCTGAATCATCCGTTTACAACCAGCTAACCGCCTCGTCACCTGCTGGAATGCCTCTACCCGGCCCGCATCAGTGGTGCGTCGCTTCAGATCAAACTTGAGCAGCGCACGGAGGAAGAAACCTGTCGGCCATAGCCACTCGGGACCCTGGTGGTAGTTGCGACCCTTGCCCGTGGCAAAGTCGTCGCTGTCTTCGCTGTTCCGGTAATACGGTCGGTAGTTGAGGTCTGCGGGATCCAACGTGGCCATGCCGGCTGGGCCGCGGAGGACCGAGTCTGCTAGACACAACGCGTGCATTGCGTGTTCTGCGTCAAAGAGCTCGGGAGCAACGGTCATGGCAATGGGGAAGTTTGCTCGGAACTGGTAGTCTTCGTACTCCTTGCCGGATTTGTACAAGTCCTTGTATATTCCTCGGCGGTTGACCACGGCTGGGTTCACATCGTACTTTGGGTCCTCTTCTGGCGACAAGGGCACGAAATAGCATCTTTCAAAGTTGTCTTTGAGGCGAGCTGCCCAGTCTTCGAACTTGACCACCTTTTCTTCGGCAGTCTTGACCGATGACCAGGCGTAATCGCCTTGCCGACTCAGCCTGGATAGCCAAGCCAAGGTGCTGTACAGTAAACCCGTGATTTCAATGGCAGCACCGTCGCGAGGCGTTCCGGGGACTCCCTTGGACCCTGCTCGCTCGCTTTCCCCCATCTTGTCCATCCAGGTCCCACAGTTGGACTGATTGCCGCCGAAAATGATACCCGTGTCCCAATCGACGTAGATGTGCTGATTGAAGCCTTCATCTGTCATTTGAGAGTCAATCTGAGGACCAGCATTGGCTTCTCGAAACTTCATGCCCGAGGCGTGTCTCTGCATCGCTTCCTGAATGACATCCTCGATGGTGCTCTCTTTAGAGTACGCTCGAGCATCATCCGTGGGGAACCAGGTGTCATCGTATGGCAAGAAGCGTCGTTTGACAGTCGACTTCAGAATTCCCAATCCTTCAGGCGCCAGCCGTGCATAGTCCTGGATTGCCTGTAGGAAGAACCAAATGGAATCCCGTGAGTTGTAGCGAGGAGCGTCGCCGCTGCTGAGAAGGTTGGGAATCATGCCATGCTTGAGAACGCTTGCAAACGCGAGAATATGCTCTTTTGCTTCGTCAAATCGCCCAGTGCCGAGGTGAAGGCCACGTATGGAGATGAAAACATCGCGACCCCAGCACCTCGCCCATTCGACAGCAAAATGTGGCAGTCCAGCTGCAATGGAGGGCACCGACTTCTTTGGCCAAAGAGAGGCGGATTTGACATAGCCAGTCTGTTGGATACTGACCAGAGCGAGGCTCTGCAGGAACCACTGGCCCTTTGCTACATCTTCTCCCATGAGCTCCAGCGCCCGGTCTCGACTGGCGTTGTAAGCAGTTCTCAACACCAGACCAAAGTAGCGAGGCAGGAGAAAGCTGGGAATGGTTCGAATGGCATCAAATCGTTCTTTGAGCCATGCCGCGGGGTTCGCCAGTTGCTTGCTTCCCAGGGTCTCACTTAATCTCTCAAGCCGACCTAAAATGTAATCGAGAACCCAAGTGCCATCTCGAAGATTTTGGCAAAGGGGATGTGCGAGGTTGTTCTCCCGAATCACGTCTCTCACTATACTCCACCACCCTTGCAAACCAGCATATACAAGCTTACCATGGCCCGGGATATCGTAAGTCCCATCACTGCCGCCGCTTGAATCAAGTTCTTCGGCCTCACATCTATACAGCAGGAAGTTGAGATCAATGAGGTCTAATTGGCTCCATGCTGCCTGCGCACCGGACGTGACGTAAGTGTCCAAGCCTGCAGAATGCTCCGCGGCGGGGATCCATGTTTCGAAAAGGGAGATGCTTCCGGGAGGGAATTTGTCTCGTACTGTGATAACGGTGTCGTCTCCGTGCACGTCCAAGTTGACTCCGCCGATATCTATGACTCGGCTTGGAAGACCAACAAGATATTGACGATTATCAACTGCTTGTTTGGTGGCATCTGGACTGTCATCCACTTCAAGGCTCCAGCTTCCGAGGTGCTGCGCTCGAGTTCCCGCAAGTTGGACAGGCTTCAGGCTTCCATTGCCGTTGCCGTGCCCAGGGAACGCGGTGTGTGCTATCAAGAAATAACCCTTTCTTGACTCGGGGTGGACCCTGTGAACGGTGATGTACTCTCCTTCGTGGTGTATGTGGGTTTCATCATACCCGTCCTTGCCCATCAAAGTGTGAATCTGATTCAGCAGCTTCTTCACCCCTGCGATTCCGTTCTTGCCGCGGCCGACCTTGACGGGTGAAGACTTTGAAGCTTCTGACGTGTACAAGCGTGTCTCGTTCACGAGATCCACGAGTTTGGGATAAATTTCATCGTATCCCATAACCGAGCCTGTCGCGCTGGCGCACATGCTGACGAGCGCGGCATTCGGTAGCGTATCTCGAGCATCTCGCTTCTGTGCCGGAGTTTCGTTGTCATGAGTGCAATCCATAAAAAGCGCATGAACTGGGGTGCGCTTGATCCTGCGTATGACTTCCCTCGTGAGATCACCTTTCCTCTTGGAATTCGGCGAGCAAGACGGATCTCCACGAGAGATCTCATCCACCTCAAAACTGCCGATTGGACGGCCGCCGTGCCTGTGAACCAGCCTGCTGAGTTCAGCAGCGCTCCATGCTTGCATTGCCTCTCGAATGAGCGAGCTAATACCTAGCCGCTTGACGAAGACATAGTCGGTCTCTTCTGAGCCCGTGAATAGCTCGGCGACAACGTAAAGGTCCGGCCGCACGAGTCGTGCTTCATCCAAAATGTGCTCGGCCACGTGAATGGGCGTGGAATGGCAGTTGTCTATCCGTAGACCTACAAAGTACTTTGCCAACATTCGGGCGTATTTTGTCATGTGCTCCCAAAGCCAAGGACTATCCTCGGGCCTTGAACCATACCGGAGCTTGACACAATCGCCCCATACGATAACCTCTCGTCGCAAGTACACGCGTGAATCGGGACCAGCATTGTCGACTAGCGCATTGCCACCCCAGACCCAGCCATTATTGACCAACATGAGAGCACGCGCGGGGTGTTGAGACGTAGTTGCATTCGCCGGCAAACGTGTAAAGTACGTTTCGATGAGGGGATTTTCCGCATTTATGGGACCGAGTTTGGGACCATGATCGTCCAGGCGAACATACTTGATGCGATTGTAGAGCTGCTCTAGAATTTCCTTGACATCGCCGTCGTATTCCTCGTAAAGGGGCACATTCACGGCGTCGAGTATCTTGACCATTTCTAAGCGTGCAGCGGCCCTGTCGGCGGAAGCCGAAGATTCACCTTCGTACCTACCAAAACAGAACGAAAGCAAGGTCGCTGCGGCATCGGGATCAATGGCTCGTCTGAACCGCTCACCCAAACGATCAAATTTCAACAATCCATGTTTGCGGATGAAGGAAATCTTTGCTTCCAGTGTTGAATCTCTGAGCTTTTCCACGTCCTCCTGGGGCACATTTGCAACTTGCATGGTACTTGATTGGGCACCAGTCCAGGCTGACACAGCGGCGTCAGCATCTCGCTCAACGTCCAAAACATAATACTCCCACAAACGAATCTTGGCAATAACGTGTGTTTTTATAGCATCCATGATGAGAAGAAGATCAGCTGATGATTTTGGATTTGTTGGAAGACCGAGAGCTTCCAAATCCGAGCCCAATTGGAGCAAGCTTGAGTCCAGCACGTAGGCAGATTCCAGCCACGGCGCGGTGGACAAATTATAGCCGGCTTCCGGATGCTGCTCGAGCCACTTGGTGTTATGAGCTGTATGGTTGAGGACAATGTCGGTCAAGCTCAATAACGAATGGCGGGTCTCCAAACTATGGACCAGCTTCTTGACATCTGCTTCACCAGCAGGAAAGCAAGTAGGATCCCAGCCCAGTTGGTCGTACAGACTGTAAGGAGAGTTGGAGGAGCCTCGAACTTGCAAAGGGGTGAAGTGAATCATGTTGTATCCTCGATCGCTGATTCCGCGCAGGTGCTTCTCCCAATCGGTGGGATACCTGCCCATGAATTTGCTAATGACAGAGAAGATGGAGAGCGCTGGCAAGGGCAGGGGTGAGCCATCCAATTGCAGGCAAGGCGCGACATCGATGTAATAAAGCGGCGACGTTTTCAACTGCACCGCAGCTTGACTCGTTTGGCTGGATAGGTGCGGCTCAAGGCTGGGTAGCTCTGCGTACGTGGTATAAAACGCATAAGCTCCAGGATGATGTATCTCAATCGAAATCTCAATGGTGCGGTTGAAGTCGGGCGTCAGCCTAGAAAATGTTAGCCCGGATGTAGCAAACTGTAGGTTTTCCAAGCCGCGGGCCAATGCAGGCAGCATACTTGAACTCCCTAAAGCTGTCACGTCGGAACTCGTTGCCCTGTTCCGGAACATTGACCCATAAGCTTCCATGGCGGCAAATGGACGAAGTACCCTCAATGGCAAAGCGCAGAGTAACGGGGTCCTTTGACGAGGGGGAAATGTAGATGTATTCGCCCGTAATGTCAGGAGAGCCATCATCGTTGAGCGGCAACAAATATACTTGGGTGGACGTCATGGTGCCTGGACTCATGATGCGAAAGAGAGGGGGAGCCCTTTTGCTGCCCCAACCCAGGAAGACGAGCTGTTGACTGACTGCCAGCAAAGCGCTGCCGCAGGAAAGATGGGCTGGATCCACAAGAGCCCCGGAGTCAGCCCCCGACTGCTGTTCGAGTCGAGTCTGGCAGGCCGATCGACGATGTACGTACGCTTCAACGTACCAGGCAGCAGTGGGCTGTGCTGTATGGGGTGGACCGGCGAGGCGGCAGAAATCACAAGCCAAGGGTCGACATCGGAATTCGACACAGCCGGACTCAGGAACAGGCAGGAGCACAAAATGCACAAACGCGATGGGGGTAGAGGATGGTTAGCAGAGACAGCAGAAAGTGGCTGTCAGCACAAACGGAGGCGAAGAGCGATACCCCCCCTTCTCCCCCCTTTCTCTTGTTCCAGCGCCCGTCCCAGCGCCTCTGTGACTGACTGTTGTTGGCTGTTGGGGGCCAGGGCTGAGGTGGTGAGATCTCGATGGCACAGGAACGACCACCAACGGGCAGGAGCCCAGGCCACATGTGTGACTTTTCTTTTTCGTGTGTGGAAGGTGCGAGACGGCTACGGGCATGCGTATACCGTATAGGACTGTCATTGCCGAAGAAGGCACATTGCGTGAGCGACGCTTTTAGTGTTTGCCAACCGACCCAGTATTAGATGCCCTCTTGCCGTGGCGTCCGTCTCGACAGCCACGCGCTGGCCGATTCAAGCATGAATTTGAGAGGCGGTTTAGAGGCGGTTTCCCATGTAGCAAAGCGGAGCTTATTGGCCCGCCCATAATGTGTTTGCGACATTGGTAGTCAGGCGGGACCATCTGTGACGTCATGACTACAGCGAGGCAGGCAACAGGGCCACGAAATCAACGTCTTGACCGCTCTTACCCACGTATGACTTATCTTGATGGCCATGAACTGATTTTTGCTTACTACGAGGTACTAGGTGCCTAGTAGGTACCATATAGGAACTCAATGCAATGGGCTTTAAAAAGAAACGACATGTTTGGCATACTATGGACATGCCTACTAGTAATTAGGAGACACGCTGCAGACCTTCATGGCGTTATCGATATACAACGCGTCAAAGTCATGAGAACAACATGAAATTCTGCCTATAAGTGTATAGCATACCTATATAATACTGCTAAAGCGTCCTTTCATCACTAAAGATGCAAATGCCAAGGCAAAAAGAAACCAAAAAAAAAAAGCGAGAAGAGCAGTCCCGTCTACGCCTATGCCGTGTGCGTGGGATAATCTTGCACGCAACTCCCCGATTCCAAGTCTCGCTCTCTCACATTTTCCGCCCATTGTCCTTTTTTTTTTCGTCAACTGCAACTGCGCCTTGCTATAATGGTGATCCCAGCTCCGTCCCAGCTCTAAAGCAAACATCAGAACCGAGAATAACCCATGTGGCCGAGGAAATCATGTGGCCGAGCGATGAAAAGATGAACAAAGCATAAAGTCATCCGATCACGCACCATCCGTGACTGCTGCCACCAGATTAGGGATATCATCAACAACCTTCTTGCCGAGCAGAATGTCATTCACCGCGGTAAACAAGGGGTATTCCATCTCTAATCCACGGGCCTTCAGAAAGCTGTTCACTTCGAATGCTGTCGTGGTGCCCTGGAGCTTCTGACCGTTCAGATCCTTCTGCTCCACTTCGTCTACTGTGATGCCTTGCTCTACAGCCTTCTTCGCGCATCGAAAGTTTCGTCCTCCGGACGATGATGTGATCAAGTCAGCCACTCCAGCCGACGTTTCTGTAAAGGTTTGGCTCTGCACTGTCTCGCCGAAGAATTCTTTGCCAAATTTGACCATTTCCATGAGACCAATGCGCATAATGGCGGCCTTGGCGTTGTCGCCCCAGCCTCGACCGTCGACAAAGCCAGCAGCCAAAGCAACAATGTTCTTCAAGGCCCCGCCCAGTGAGACACCGGCAACATCGGAGACCATCTGTACATGGAAGTACGGGCGGTGAAAGAGGGCACGGAAGCAGTCGTGGTCGAGAGGTGGGTATTCGGCCGGCAGGGCGGTGAGCTTGGTATTGGATGTTCGGCCTCGGCAGTCTTTGTGCGCCAAGTCCTGCAAATCAGTGACGGTGATGTCTGGGTTAGGGCTGCCTGAGCGCGGTGAAGGGTTCCTGCTGTTGTCCACGGGGGGAGGGTCGTATGCAATCGTCGTCTCTGACCATTTCTCGGCGGCGATTTCGCTGGCAATGTTGGCTCCACTCAACGCACCGCAGTAGATGTTCAGGCCATCACCGATCCATTCGCTGAACAAGCTCACGCCGTCGTCGGTGACATTGACGCCCTTGATGCAGCTGATGCCACGTGCAAAAGGCAGGATGTGGCCGCGGACTTGCTTGCAGACGTTGGCGATGAACTGGTGAGGAAGGTTGAAGATGAGAATCGAGGAATCCTTGACGGCATCAACGAGCGAGGGGTTTGCGATAATATTGGAGGGGAGGGTGATGCCAGGCAGGTACTTGACATTTTCATGGTGTTGATTGATGACGGACGTCAGCTTCTGGGCATTGTCGCCCATGGCCGCATCGTAGTATTTCGAGTCCCTTCCAATCACGACGTCCTCCTCGTACACCCACATCTGGACATCTTCTTCAAAGACATGGTTGTGCTGCTTTGTATTCTCGGCAACGATTTTGGCAATCGTAGAACCCCTGGACAGACGGGGAGAAACAAACAGATTAGGCGACGGTTCAGAGGACGTATTCGGTCAAATCGCAAGCCGGGGAGCGGAAAGATTGATATTCACATACCAGTTGCCAGAACCCACAATGGTGACCTTGTGCTTCTTCTCGTGGCCGCCGAGGAGACCAGCGCCCGTCATGTCTGCGAATGTTGCGGAATCGGATCGCACGGGCTGTAGGCGAGCAAGGAAACAGGACGAGAAGCACTTCAGATGGCCCGAGAGTCGCAGGGTCGGATATCGCAGCATACGGGTGGAAGAACAACCGGTAGTTGCGGTCAGGCCCAGGCCAGGACTCATCGTCTGGCGGACCAGATTTACCCCTCCAAGGAGTCGCCCGGGGAGGGCCTCCGCGGCTACGAGCCAGGCTCAACAGGTGACCGCTTGCCCAAAGCGGCATGGCCTTTCCCAACGGATGCACCGAGCTAGCCGCCGCGCGCAACTGTCAGTCAGTCTGTCAGTGGTTGCCACTGGTTGGGGCAACGGCGATGCGGGCGGTGCTGGTGCTGGCGCTTGGCCTGGGCCGGCCCTAGGCCGAGATTCGAGGCTTTTGGCCGCCGTCTGTCACATGATTGACCAGGTAGTCTTCATCATGTCTCGAAGTGCTCCATTTTTTACCCTGGGCATCTAACCCTAACCCTGACACTCGATACTCTACTACACTTTACGCACGCAGCATATCCCCCCAACACCCTGGCCTAGGACCTTCCTGCCAATGCAATCAGAGGGTGGAGGAGGGGAGATGTCATCTGAATCTTCAGAGCATTTGATCAGTTTGGATTTCACCCCAAAGTGCTCACTTACATTATTGTATTGAAAAGGACGAAGGAAAAAAAGATGGCACCTCACAAGAATCCCAAAAGGTGGGCAGCTCAGCGACGAATTCATCCACGCCGTCGGCCGTGATGGAGCATTTGGCTTTCGCCCACCATTCGCCCACTAACGCCCTGTGATGGCAGCGCAACGTCGTCATCGTCGTCCAGTCCGAAAACCCGGCGTCTTCCGTTCATTCACGCCGACCATGTCAGGATCCCGAGGGACTCCACGCTCCCGCCTCTATGGGCTATCATGGGAGAGACGGAAATGTGTCCGATACAGGGGGTGTATCAAGATGGCCGTGTGCTACCTATCAAGGACATTTCGACTTTGATCGTTTCATCAACATGAAGACGGTCAGATGTCTGGTGCGCGTTGGGATCCCGAGCTATTAGACCCCGCGCTGAGATTCATGGACCAGGATGATGACGCCGAAGAAGGCGCATTTATTTTGGTCAGTTTTTGATGGAGAGGAAGGAACACGGCTTTTAAAGGGGTGGATTGAAGATGCCGCCGTGATGCATCCCTTTCCTTCACCCCTCCGCCGGAAAGGGGGGAGACTGCATTATCCTTCTCCAAACGAAAGACAAACTAGCCCCTGGATCATTTGTCGTCTTCATGAATCGAGAAAGTGTGATAGATGCGCACAAGCCGCATGACGAGGAGCAGCGACAAACCCACCTTTTTGCACTCCATCAACAGCCAAGCCAGAATTGGTGGCTTAAAACTCGGCGGCTCGTGTTCTCTTCCAATTCCTCAAGCGTCAAGCTACACCACGAACAAGCGCCTCGAGCCTTTTGATCCCCTCGACAATCTCATCACTCGTATGCCACGCCCAGCACAACCTGATGCCATGACCATAGCCTCTATGGGACCGCTCCCTGCTCCCTTCGTCACCCTCGACAGTCATGCTCGTGCCAATGGCAACCCTCAAATTGTACTTCTCCAGCGCCATTGCCGCCAACTCCGTCACGGAAAGCGGCAAGTCAGGAGGGATTGTCAGATACGTGAAAAAGCCGCCCGCGGCCACAGCGTGCGATTGACAGACACTCGACTCGCCTTCGCCCGACATTCCGTACGGCAGCCCAGTTGATTCCTTGAAGCCCAAAGGACAGAGGTGCTTCTCAATGGCGTCCCGCATGGCATTATACCGGCAACGATACGTGGGGATAATGCGCTCGTCAAGGTGCGCCTGGAAGGCGCCCGAGGCCATCATTTCATCAATGAACGTGGCCGTGAAGTGAGAGGCGCAGCCCCCAGACCTTGTTGCGCCAACCGTGGATAGAGCCAGTGCAAACGAATGTGTTGCTTCGGCCCAACCAGTTCTGACGCCAGGGGCAATCACCTTGGAGAAAGAGCCGTTGCTGACGGCATTGCCCCAGTCATTTTTGGGCCCACCATCAAGCAAGCGATCGACGTCGACGATCCTGGGCGGAATAGGACCAAGTTCAGATGGTTTTGCGCCGGGCCACTTTGGCCAGCGAAGCACATCGTACACATCGTCCGTCACGACCAGCGCATCGTATTCTCTGGCCAGACGCACGAGTTCCTGTCTGCGTCGCAAAGACATCGTCTTGCCGCTCGGGTTGGCAAAGGTCGGTACGGCGTAAATAATGTGCCTGTAGAGTTTGGGATACCGCTGATGCGTCTTGAGGGCCGGCGTGCTTGGATGCTGCCGGTTTTGCTCCACGTCCCGCAGAGCTGAGCGTAAGAAATCAATATCCAGCCCCTGCTCGTCTTCCGGAACCCCCCGCAAACGGCCCTCGAAGCCCGCGTCCGTGAAGATGGGACAGGCCAGGAAGTAGCAGGGTTCGACCATCCATATCGCCCTCGTGTACCCTGGTTCCGTGAACTTGGCCAAGATGTTGCCCAGATTGGCAGACGCGCCACCGGTGATGCAGATACGCTCGGCGCAGACGGCATCGCCATCCTCTCCCGGGCTGTAAATACGGTGCAGCCAGGCTGCGATTCTGGCTCGCAGCGGCGCGTAGCCCGCGTCAGGACCGTAGACGAGGGCATCGGCGGAAGTTTCGTCAGAGCGAACGATTGTCGAGGCGCCTTGCAGCAGTTGGGTGGAGGGGAAGAGTGCCGGGGAAGGACAGCCGACGAGTAGGTTGATGGGCTTTTTCGCCGCGCTAGTCATTGTGGTTGTGGGAGGTCTGGCATTGACGTAGTATCGTTGCCATGTTGAAGCTGCCATGGTCCGACGACTGTTACAACTTACTGTAGGTGGGGCCCGGGGGTGTGGGGGGCGGGGGGCGGCTGGTGGAGTTAAACAACCCTGCTGTACATGTATATAACTGCATCACATATCACATGCTGTCGCACGGGTGCCTACACACCGGCAAATTACGTGCGCATCTCCGTTTCTTGTGCGATACATTACATGCTCTCCTGTTGAGTTTGTCACCCCATTATGCGCAATCACTACCAACGTTCCCACCGAGCATAACTGTATATGCGCAAAGACGGACTTCAATCGAGACTATGCTTCCCAGAAGCTCCAATTCGACTTCGCGTCGCCCAAGGACAATGACGCATCGCGCAGATTGTCACCCTCCGTCCTCTCCCCATCGCCAAACACGGGCTTGAAAGCTACGTCGTAAGACACCCACATGAAACTGAACATCAAGGCCACTCCTCGTGCCAGCCAGAGAGGCAGCTTACCCGTCTCGTCGGCTAGTATACCCGTCATTGCGAGGAAGAAGACGAGCAGCGGCATCCAGCAAAGAGTGAATGCAAACTGCCCAATCTTCTGGCTCCACCGCGTTGCGGTATACGGATGCAGAGAGTCGAGGTATTTGCGATAACTCGCGGGCAAGTCGTGCTCCTCCCCGCCCGTTCGCAAAAGATTCAGATAGCGCAAACTTGCCTGCGCATAGTTGGGATCTGGTCTCTGCGGTCCATCTAGGAGTCGCTGCCACCAGCTCTTCCTCCTTGCGTCCTCCTCTCCGTCGGAAGAATAGGCGGCGTACAGTGTCCTCGCATGGAACGGCTTTGGGCCCTCAGCCGGGCACGCCTCTTTGGGGCCGATGGGATAGCACGGGACGACAATCTCCCTGTAACTGGATCCGGCTCCTTCTGTACGCATGATTGTCCGATAGTCTTGTTGTGTCACTTCATAGACGACTCCGATGAGACCGCCGTCCCACTCCATGTCTTGGTAGACAAACTTGCCTCGTTGATCCCGCTTCTCTTGAGGCACATTGCGGAATCCCACGTTTGCGAAACAAGGCTCTCGATAGGGGAAACCGGGCAAGTCGAAGGTAAGGCGAAGGCTAGGTGCGCAAACATTGACCTGCGACAGGGGCCGAATGCCTCTGGCGCCGAGGAACGTTTTGGCGCACATGTTGGACCCATAAGCAAGGTAGAGAAGGGTGTCAGCCGTTGGCGGCTTGGAACCGGTGATGGCATCCTCAGTCGCACGCAGCAAACGCTCCCCCTTAGTCTTGGGAATGGACGAACCCAGCGGATAAGATCCCTTGCGCGGCTGACGAGTTGCGATATCAGCCTTGTCCAAGGCAGCTAATGCAGCCGATGTTTGTGGCCGTGACGACATGACAACTGCCAGCCGATGTACTATTGTGGAATGGATTACAATATCGGAACGATCTCGACCGGCAATGTTGGGGAATTTGAATGAACGGTAATAACAAGGCCGGTATGAATTTTATCCCCTCCTAGAAGCAGCAGCAACAAGAGACGCCTTTTCTATGCAAAGCATCCAGTACGCACATGCAGCGGAGCATGAAGCACCCAGTCGGAGGTGTCAGCCTGACAAATTGTTTCCTGCTTATCTTTCGTCGTCGTCATCGAATCATGGCGAGTCACGGCGCATCATTTCCCACCAGACGTTCCACGTGTTGCCAGCTGTAAGCCGATCCACAGGGTGGCTGGCAACTCGGCCACTGCCCAACGCATTCGTGCTCTGCTTTCCTCGTGGAAGCAAGTCGATTGGATTTGCCACCCACAACCTGCGAGAGCTTGTCGCTGTTCTTCCATCCTCCGACCTTGTACAGCACCAGGCAGTAGTACTAATGGCTAGCATGAATGGCCAACAGAAGGCCACAAGATGACGGAGTCCAAGCATGAACTGTCTGGTCCACAGGGCCACCATTGCTCCTTCCCAGCCGTGAGAAGAGCCGACTGGATCCAATGGCTCTGGAGACAAGATTTATTTGCAAGAGTGCAGCACGCTCCTTCCTGTCGGATCTCCTTGTAAAAGCTTGTTCAGCCAACTCGTTCTAGTCCAACTACCTACCTACCTACCTACTAGACGGGTTGGCTGCCTTGTCTTGCACTTTCTTGCAATGTCCTTCCTGGAAATGAAGCAAAGCTGTGGCCATGTTATGACACGTCTGAAGATTTGTCTCTTTCTGCGCCGTCAATATTTTTAAGCAGGACATGCAGGCGCGATGCCGCGGAAGACCAGCCGGAGCTCGGCCAAGACGCCACCAACGCGGCGGCAGACAACTCAACTAGGCGAGCTCGACACCACGCCGACTCGGCCGGATGCCTCACCTAGCTTGCCAACCAGGCGAAAACCCTTGAATGGTGGAAATGAGCATACCGATCCTGAGAATATCGACTCGGAAGGTTTTGAAGATGGATTAGAGGATGGCGATCTCGTTCAGCTTGCTGATACACAAGCGATACCCAACGCCACTCTTGCTAAGGGAATTTCCTGGTCAGAGACTGGCTCTGGCGCTCGACGAAGTTCATCTGTGTCATCTGAAGGCCTGTCAAAAAGCCCCTTTGGCTACCTCGGTGTAGGAAATGTGTTTTCCAGCCCTGTCTCGGGAAGCGATGCACTTCCAGACACAGTGCCTCTTCCCATGGATTTAATCCAAGATCCATTGCTTGGAGATCAACGGCAGGCTCCCATGATTGTCGATTTTTCCGAAACTGCTACAACTGTTATTCGAAGCTCTCCCATGACTGAAAGCCGTCTTTCGAAGAGCTTAGGCACCTCTTCTCACCGGGATTTCGTTGACAAGGTTTGGATAGATGATGGCGTCTGTCCAACACCTTCACAGCCGGCCTTGGTATACAACATCAAATCCGATGCAGGTCAAATAGGAAGACCTATTCACGTTTCAGTGGAGAAAGTCGACAAAACCTTCGTTCCTGATGACTCTGCAAGGGCAACGGACGTTGATGTCGACGATGTCAGATCTGCCACAAAAAGAAGCATTTCCCACCGCTCCACCGCTTACGATCTGGAAACTCGTTTCGTGTCACTAGATGGCGCGGCAGATCGTCTTGATCATGAGGATAGACCCGCTTCTCAAACAGCTCATGGTGCAAGTGATGGCAAGAAGAAAAAGAGAAAGCGAAAACAGCGCCCAAAGTCACCTCTTCGGTTTGATAACGACACTCAAGAGGTAAAGGAAGTATTCAAGAAGCCGGTGCGCAAGAGAACCTGTAGAAAGTCTACGCGGAAGAACATCAAGCTGTCGCCTTTGCCATCAAAAGGTATCAATCGAGAGGACGAGGTGGCGGAGTCGTCTCCTCGCAATGTGTCGGTCAAGCGGCCTGATCGCTTGGTCACGACAAGATGCCAGTCCTCGCCCATCGAGATGAAGGCTACCACGCACAAAGATGTTCCTAAGTTACTCAGTCAAAGTCCAGTCAAAGACATGGAGGATACCATGCACGAAGCACCAGCACACGTGTCGTCCGATCCTGAAGAGGCAGCCGTCATGGATCATTCAGAATATTTAGAGGCGGAAAGCCGCATCGAATCTCCAACCTCATCCAATGTCAGGACACAATCATCAGAGAACGGATCGCCTCGCACGCCTCCGACAACCTCGACTGAAGCCCAAGGCGATGGGCAGCCTAGAATTATTGTCCCTGCCACCAAAGAAACGATCAGAGGTGAAAACTTGACTGCCTCTCTCCAGACGGGGAATAAAAAGAATGACAATTATTCCACGCAGAAACAAGTCACCGGAGCCGAAGCCCACTCTCCTGCACAACAGCACAACATCCCATCATTGAGCAAGTTGGCTCATGTTGACACATTGAGGAGTGTGCATGACCGAAATAGCAATAGCTTTAGCGCAAACAAGACTTCTGATGGCGGTAAACTTCATCTGGCTGCGGCACGACCCAATCGGAATATCAGCGTCAGTGGGCAAGGAAGCCCAATTCGAGTCTCCCATTGCCGAAACAATGCTGTTATTGATCCAGTGTCAGCAGAAGTGCCTACGTCTGAATTTTGGAGCGGTGTAGGCCACACAGGCGGTCCTAAGCGACCAGAGTTGAGTGCCACTCAACTTGAGTCAACTCAATCAAATAACATTACGAAGTTGGAGTCCAACGTCGCGTTAGCTTTTACGACTGGACCTTCAACGACTGAGTCTACATTTGTTCGCGAGGACCATGCTGGATTGAGGCAGTCAATATTGTCCGAGCTCAAAAATGAGCATGTAAATCGCCGGATCGTCAACGGCTATACCAGGACGCAGGCTACCGACGCAGCTGACCAAGGACGTCAACGGCTCCATGAGCTGGTCGATGTGAGTGAGAAGACACCACAGAATTCAAAAGCATTGTCATGTCTAACAAACGTACCCAAGTCGTGTATGCAACATCTTGATTCGAAGAGAAAATGCATCATCCAAATTGCCGACACATATATCAAAGCCGGAAACCACTGCGTTGAAAGAATCCAGTCCCGGTTCGAAAGAGAGCGCTCTGCGGTCAGCCGCCTGGCAACGGAGAATACGGCAAACTTTTTCAGGGCTACTTCGGATGGAAAGAGGTCTGTTGAGAGGAAGAGCGCAAGGAAAAGCCGATTGATGAAGCAGTTCAAACAGGCTGTGGCTGCACGGGCTGCTTCCTACGATCACGCTTCTTCTGCACTGGATACTCTACATGATGCCCTGCTTACCTAGTGAGGACAAGGCTTGCTTGACTTCGGGTCCATTTCAGGATCCGATACGCAAGACGTCGGCGATGTTGTTTCATGCTTTTGGAACCAGACATTTGAGTAGCCAGGCTACATTGCTCGCAAATCGATTACGTCAATGACCATGTATTTAGCTCGTAGGTTGCTATATATAAAGCCACGCAATATGTTGGCCACTCGGTCTTGGATGGTGGTCTGTCATTGAAACTTGTGTGAAATTCAACGAAGAAGCAGTATCTCATTCAGTTGGCAAGTGTGGAGGGCCGTGCGGCTGTCGCTGGCCTCGGATTCTTGGAACGGCAATTTAGGGATCTTGTGCTTGTAGGTACCTTGTCGAAGTACCTAACCATTGTGCTTCGTTCCGAGCTGCTAGACTAGACCGCTACCACTAGGTACCTAGGTACAACTTGTGTCATACTAGTGTAGGGAGTACAACACTACTGTACCTACACTAGGTGTAGCAGGTAGGTAGGTAGCCAGTGGCAGTGTGGACAGTGGCACACACCATTCCCCATATTCTATTCTTCCCACATCGGCGGCCTCTGCGCCCCGCTTTTCGGACACATCGCCAAGGGAGCCCCATCACCCCAAACTGGGCTGCTGCGGCCTGCCACCCTGCCTCTTTTTTTTTTTTTTCCCTTCTTTCTTTTTCTTCGATAGCAAGCATCCGCAGCAAGCAGTTCCAGCTCCGGCGACGTCTCCAGCTCCACGCTCCCTTGGCCGTCCATAAGCATCGTTGAGACGGACGCTGACGGCAGGCAAACATCACCAGCAAGGACGCGACTTGGCCGCTCGGCCGAGTAGAAAATGCCGTTCCGCCAGCGCATGGCCCGCCACTTTGGTGATTCGGTACGTGACACGCACATGCTACATGCGCTCACTGCCTATTAGGTGGTCCCCCCCGCATACCCACCCAATATGCCGGGCACTTGCTTCACTTCCCTTGCATTTGACGGTGGTTTTGCCTGGGGTTTGCCTGTGGTCTGCCTGTGGTTTCTTCTTCTCGCCCTACTTACGAGTCCTGCGCGTTGCCATCGTCGACAACTGGCAAGCTGCCCTCGTTGCTGTTTCAGTCAAGAGAGCCCCTTCACTAATTCGTATGCCCTGCCTTTGGTTTGCAGCTTTCTCCAGAAAAGGCCTATCTCAGCTACTATGATGTATTGTTAACTGTGGAGGATATCAAGTCGCTAAAGAACGACTGGCTCACGGACAACAACATTGCCTTCTGGGAGGAATACTTGGAACGAGAGACTCTACCACGCTATCCCCAGGCGCGAATAATATTATTACGGCCCAGCATGACCTTCCTTCTCATGAAAGAGCCCGACATGCGACACATTCGTTCTGCGCTGCCGAATTTCTCCCGAGTCACGCACGTGTTTCTCCCCATCAACGACAATCGTAATGTTAGCGTCGCCGAGGGGGGAAGTCATTGGTCTCTCTTACTGGTTTCAATACTCGATGGTATTGCTTTCCATTACGACTCGCTAGGAGGGGCCAACTATGCCGAGGCCAATCTTGCGACGCGAAGGATGAGCGAGATATGCGGCAGACCCCTTCGATTCGTCAACCTGGACGACTCCCCCCAGCAGGAAAACGGCAGCGACTGTGGCGTCTTCGTCTGTCTGTTGATGCGGCACCTTTTGGTCAAGCGCCTCCTGAGTGCGAATGCTCGAGAAAAGGTATCTATGAGTATGGCAGGCAAAATGGTCGATAGCAACGGCGGTCGAAAGGAAATGATGCGCATCATAGAGAGTCTTCGCAAGGAAGGCGAACGAAGACGATCGTAAGTGTTCTTGTCTGTTCTTTCTCTGTCCGCATGCTTCTGCGCTAGACTCTCCCCATGATAGTCCGCTCATGCCTAGACCACACCAACAGGCGGAGCGCCAGCCCGTTTACCAACAAGACGCCGCCGCGAATTGAGTAGGGCTCGGCTCGGTACGGCACCTCTTCAACACTTGGTGACATGCTGCACAAGACGGACATGGAGAAGCGCGACAATGATGTCAAGAAGCAAGTTGTGCGGTCAAACTCGGCCCATCACAAGGCCCTCTCACGAATCAACCCTAGACAGTTCGGACAAGCAGGAAACGTGGACATGACAACATCCAAGAGTATCCCAGGACCTCCAGACAGAAGCTTCGAGACGGGCAGTACCCGGACGAACCAGCAGGGCGTAGGTGCCAGTGGATTAGAGCCTTGTCCTTCAACTCGACGTACATCTCCGGCCGTTTCTGACGGACCATCTCCGCACAGTCGCAAAAACGCGGAAAGCTTGCCAATCTACCATGTGCATAATCCCGAACATGGCACCGCAGCAGTGCGGACTAAGAAACGCATCAAGTCGACCCTGGAATAGATTTTCGGTCCGCGTCGACCTACGATCAGACCATTGCAGTCGGGGCGAATGAGCTTGTGAGAACGCGTCGCCAGTGCTCAGCATGTTCCAACAGGCTTCTTCCTCTTCTACTTCTTTTTTTCTTCTCTGCATACATCCAGAATCGTTTTTACGCATCACATTTACACCAGCGGTCCAAGCCTACTTTGTTTCGTGCACTTTGTTCTCTTTCTTTTTCCCTTCTTTTGATTTTTCCCAAGTAATGAAATGCAAATTGTTACTTGACGGCGTTGGGTCGAGCGATTCTGAGGGCGCTTCAGAAGAACGGATTGGGTCGTGACGACTCGGAGAGCCGGATTTAATGATGTTTGAGGCAGAGTGGTTTAGCTCCTCAGGCCAAGGAAGCTACGAGACATGACGGTTGCATACCACTGGCGTTGCGGTGCAGAAGAAACGGTGGAGCTTAGCTATTGCTGCCTTTGTTGGGACGCATACGGAAGAAGACAGGAACAAGAGCAAGCAAAAAAAAAAACCCAATCATGGTGAAAATATATAACGCCACAGACGTGATAGTCTACTATGATGGCGCATAAGTTGCTGAGTCTTGGTCCCATCGCTTACTACCGCCAATGTTTCCCGAAACGCCTTGAACTCCAGCACCACGCTTGGCATATTAAATACGATCTTGGTCATGAGTTTCGACGTTTTAAGTCTGGAGCCAGAGCGAGGAAGCCCCTTATTCTACCGGCGTGCAAATGCCGGGTTCTGCTCCATGGTAGATGATATATAACCTCGTAGGGCGGCCCATCGATTCGCGGTAGCACTTGGAGCCGCAGACGCGGCTTGCGCGTCCGACTCCTGCTTCTCCCCCATCTGCGAGTCGGTGACGCCATCATGGGCTTCACCTACGAGCGTGTTTTCCGCACTCGCACTCGCAGATGCCACAGCCCCCGGCCCCCCTTCCCCACCACCAGCCAAGGCAGCCATACTGACGGCGAACCTCTCCATCTCCCCCCTCACAACCCTGTCCTTCTTCTTCAGCGCGCCCCTGCTGCTGCGCAAGCTCCGGTGCCTGACCTTCCCGGCCAGGACCTCGGCGCCGCCCTCGCCGGTCCGAAGCTCGGGAAGCGCATCCGCCAGGCCGGCCAGCGACGTCGCG